>BLXT01008064.1:3619761-3635168 GCA_019648995.1 Plakobranchus ocellatus
TTTAATCTCTTGGGAGTAGATCTAATCTAATCTAGATCTAATATATAGAGATCTAGATATCTAGATGTAGATTAGATCTAGAATCTAGATCTAGATTGCAAATCTAATCGAGATAAAAAATCTGTAGATCTAAATTTAGATCTGATCTAATTTTAATGTGTTTACAAGTATTTCACGTTTTTGTGGAAAGGCTGGGCAAGATTTTTCTGATTGTGCACCCAAGTAAAGTACATTTGATGAGAGTTAGACTGATAACAACCTGTCATATTAGATTAAATTTAGATCTAAATTTAGATCTAGCTAGATCAAGATTAGGTCTGAGCCATTGACTAAAAGGTAAGCTTGAAAAGTGGGACACTTGGTAAAAAAATAAAGTTCTATGATGAATGTTATGGCTTATAATATTTCAGTAGCTGAACTATATAGATCCTTCTGTTTGGTTCAGACAATGAGAAGATAATTTGCTTTATATACGTTTTCCTCAGTAACCAAAAAATTGGAATGAATCACAAATTTGTCAGTTGTGATGCAGACATGAAAATTTGGCAAAAACTAGCAGTTTCTTTTGCCTCCTAGCCTCAATGGCAATCAATTAAGCCAAAATACACGACCTCTTTTAATATTTTCATTTAGAAGAAAAACATCCTCTATGTTTAAAAAAATTGAGACAGTCTTTTATGTCAACATCACATCACAACTGACAGAGACAAGACCATCACAAATCCAAACAGAATGACACCTCAAGAACATGATTTAAAAAAGCAAATTGTATTGATTTTATTCAGAAACAGCTAAATGAAAAAAGCATTGAGCACCAGTACAGTACAGCAAAAGTGGACATCGAGCAATATTGTCTGTCAGTTGTGATGAAAAGGCATGAGGACATGAGACAGGCTTGATGCATTTAACACGAACTCTTTGCTGATTTGAATATAGGCTTCTATAAAAAAGAAATTATAAACTTCTCTCAGACAATAAAAATTGTTTTCTTCTTTTTAAAATCAGCACTGATAAAAAAATAATTTAACACAATCTTCGTTGATTGTTACTTTACATGAATTGAGTTCATCGTTTGGGAAAGTATTTTTAAAATGTCCGTGATGATAGATCTAGATTAGATCTATTAGTTTCGATCATGACAATGGCAAATTTAATCATTTATGGCGATTTATGGTGATATCTTATTAAAACGGGGCCATGGGGAATGAAATAAAAATAAACACTGTTGAGTGTGACGAACAGTAACTTTTGAACATGGAGCATTCACTCACCTCGACCTCCCATGTTCGCCATTTTGGAAAAGAGGTCTCTTGTTAAGTTATCACAGTGGGAATGTTAAATCTCAAGAAGTAAGAAAAACGCCAAAACAAAAATTTGTCTTCGGGAATCACAATGATTGTCTGTTGTGATGATCGGACATTAACTCGGATCATGTGAAATGAAAAGTATGACTTGAAGAATCCAGTCTAATAGGCTTTGTTAAGCCTATTCCGTTATAAAATCTTTTCATTGAGGAATAAAGTGTCAGTTCTAAATTTTGTGTCATTGAGGACTTTAGTCATTTGATCTAGAATCAAAATTTTGCTTTTACATTATGCATTACAACCGACAGTTCCAACCTAAACAGACGAGTCCTGTAAATCTCAGTCAGCCATCTGAACATGGAGTTATCAGAAATGTTTGACGTCTATTTTCTGTTTTATAAAAATACAATTGTCTGTGGAAATCTTTCACAGGTTTCATGTTGCCTTACTTGGTTTGAACCAAGCCTGAAAAGCCCCATTTTCATGGCCGATAATAAATTAATATGGGCCTGTCAACCACCTTTTATTTTTTTAATTGCACAAACAAGTCAAACACCTGGTTTTATCATGTGTATATCTTTGTTTTAAGACAAACTGTTCAATACCAAACACAACATTTTATTATTATTCACTTTATCACTGTTTGCTCCCTTTTGATGCTCATCCACTTTCACACTAGTCTTGTTTTCAGCCACCAACAAAATGAAGTCATAAACCCAAAAATGTAAAATTTACAACAAAACTAGAACCTAAATTAGATTAGATTAAAAATCTAGACCTAGTGCTAGCCTACTTAACTCTAATGATATCGTCACATTTTTTCATTTGCAGCAGAACAGTCATATTAATTATTTATCACGCAAAAAAAAAAAAAAAAAAAATTAGACTTTCAGTTCAAGAAAAATATATAATTTAGATCCAGATTTAACTTTGATCTAGAGGGATAATCCTGGTATTGCCTGTGATTCAGTACCGATATTAAAGCTCAGCTATAGTCAAAACAACGCGGTAGAACTACAATTACTCTTGCACTATTTAGAAATGGGGTGAAAGGTATTGCTGGCTAACAGTGGATAGACAATGTGGTGCATTCGTGGTAAGAGAGAAAGAGAGAGAGATAGTGCAACATTGGGCCTGGCTGTAAACATAAGCGCTGAACTGCGGGCCAGTGGGTGGAGCAGCTATACAATAGCTGGTAATTGGACTAATCTCCATCTCGCTGAAAAAAGGTCCTACTTTTGGGGAACAAATACAGGTAGGGCCTAAATGAGGCTTGGTATGTGTGGGGGTGAAAAGGTTGGGGACATTTTCAGGCGGATTAGGTGGGCCAATGGCCGGGGTAGATTCATCATCATCATCAGGTACCTTGTTTGGAACAGACATTTGGGTCATATTCCTCCACTCAAACCTATTCTCAGTTAACCTTGTAAAGTTGTTATCGCTAACCATGCCTATTGCCCATGACTTAAGACTTTCAATTTATAATTCTCTGTCTATCTCTACTGCGTTTGCCTTCAATCTCTCCAGTGATTGCTAAGCGTTCTAAACCCTGTGTTGGCAAATATGGCCTAAAAACTGTAGTTGTCTCTGTCTTATGGTTTTAATTAATAATCGCTCAAGATTAGCCTCTTTCAGAACCAATTCATTTGACTTTTTTCGGTCCATGATATCCTCATCATTCTTCTGATAAACCACATCTCTACTGCTTCTAGTTGTTCTTTCTATTTCTTTGTTTATTGTCCAACACTCACTACCATACAAAAGTACTGACCATACATATGTTTTAATTACCCTTATTTTGGTTTTCATACTTATGTTTCTTTTTGCCAATATTGGTTTCAATTTTTGGAATGTATCTTTGACCATAGCTAATCTTTTACTTATTTCACTTGTGCATCTGCCATCTGATGTTATCAAGTAACCTAGATATTTGAATTTTTAAACTTTTTTGATTTGTTCACCTTTGCTATTGAGATTGCACTAGTGGTTAGAGGATTTCTTTGAGATGACCATAAATTTCATTTTCTTTACATCTAGAAGTTTTTGGAGTTGTTCACTAGATTCTGCTATTAAAACTGTATCATCTGCATACCTGAGATTATTAAGATTCTCTCCATTTATTTTTAAGCCTGAAGTATCAATATTCCTTGAGATTATTTCACTATATAGATTAAAAATAGGTTAAAAAGATCAGGAGACATTACACATCCCTGCCTCACATCTCTTTTGATAGATTTGAAATCACTATGTTCTCCTTCAATTCTTACAGATACAGTCTTATCTCAGTATGAATTTGTAATTACTCTCAGATTTTTTCCATTGTTGTCTAATTTTTCTAGCATTTGAAGCAGCTTTACATGTTTTACTCTGTCAAACGCCTTAGAATAATCAATGAAACAGAAGTGGAGATCATTTTGCATTTCTATACACCTTTTCATAAGCATTGACAAAGCAAATATTGCGTTTTTAGTCCCTTTTTCAGGCATAAGGCCAAACTGTTTTGGAGATATTCCTGGTCTTAGACTCTTGGGCATTTTATGCATCAAAACGCATTTATAACAGGCTTTTTGTAAAATGGCTCATTAAAGTGATTGTTCTATGAAGTTTACATTCTGTTGCTCCTGGTGTTTAAGGCTGTACTATAGAGGTCTGAGGTTCGAATCTCAGTCTGGGCCAAGTCAATTTTTCATTACTCCTCTGTGTCCACCCAGCACTGAAATGGGTTGCTAAGTCTCTTAAGACCCAGCGAAAGTAAAGGCGGGGAGGAAAGCAATGGCAAACTACCTCATAATGACGTATGCCAATAACAATCAGGATCCTACTCCTGGTTCCCCAGTGCTTGGATTCAGCGTGGGATTTAATTTTTTTTTTCTTTATAAAAACAGATTTACAAAGATCTTCTGGAATTGTACCACTATCGCATATTGCATTAAGAAGTTTTTTTTAGATCTATTCCTAAATTATCTAATGCTTTAATTTTTTTCTACTGAATTGTTATCTGGTCCTGTTGTTTTCTATTTTTCATTTCTTTATTTGCTGCTTCTACTTCTTCTTTAAGAGTTGAGCCTTCTATGTTTTTTGTATTTTGCATTTGTTGCACCTATCATCCTTAAAAAGATCTTTAACATATTCTGACCATCTGTTTAGTAATTCCCTCTTTTCCATAAACATTGTCCTCCATTTGATTTGATGCAGGTAGGGCTTTAGCATGCATGAATTTGCTGTATATATTTAGCTTTTGCTCTTTATCCTGATATTGTTGATTAGTTATCCATTCTTCTTTCACTGCATTGCATTTTATTTAGATGTTTCTGTTAAGGTCTTTGTATTTGGCTTCTGCATTTTTTGATTTGCGCCTTTCTTCCATAAAATTGAGTAATTCTTTGTTTAACCATTTCTTGTGCTCTTTTTTTAATCTTTTGTGGGATTATTTCTCTCTATGATTTCATTTAAGTGAATTTTTCATTTCTGATCATAATTGTTCTACTTCTTAGATGTTGTTTAGAGTCTCATATTTGTTATGTACAGCTATCACAATATTATCTCTTAGTTTTTTATCAGATTCTAGTAGGTCCATTTGGAATTTAGGATTAGCCATTGCCTTTCTTAATTCATAAGTTTCATCTGAAATTTATGCGTGACTGGAATATGATCTGAATTACAGTTGGCTCCCGGCAGTGATTTCAATATTTTGATGGCATTAGGGAATCATTTCTGAATGAGAATACAATCTATTTTGTTTCTACTTCTTTCACGGAGGCTCTTCCAAGTCCACTGTCGCCAAAAGTGGTTTTGATACCAAGTGTTTGATTTGGAACCATGGTAGATAATAATAAGTATTATGATGATTGGTTGTGAGCCTCCCTGGTTTTATGTTTCTGCCTATCTATGTTGAAACGAAGAGAAATTATTGATAAATTGAGAGAAATCCAGGGACAGGCCCAATGACTTCTGTGTTTTGTCTTCCACAGCTACTGACAAAATGAAGTGGTTGCAGATCGAAATATAATATATTAATAGCGTTACTTTTACATAATTCCTCCACCATTTTTTGCTCAAAGGTTGGGCAAGATTCATAATTCATTTCAAATAACAATCTTTAACAATTAAGCTTATATTTTATGTCATGATTCTTTGCTCAGCGAGTACCTATGGTATGTATAACGTTATTTGTGATCTAAGTCTTTTTTTTTCTCTATAAAGCCTTTTAGGGGCAACTATGTATATACTCTGTGTTGTTTAATTTGTTCTTATAAGTTTGAGTTGGTGGTTGTATTCTTTTACTATATTTATTTCATTTACTTCAAGCACCATTGCATCTTCAGGATCCTTTTATGTTTCTGAGAGTGAGTATTTCACTTATCATTTCACTTTCTTTCAATTGATCAATTTAGTAATGGTTCAGAAGAGAGAATGGCACATGATGCAGGGCATGAACTCATGGCATAATGCACTAACAGGGCTCTTGTCTAGCCACAAGTCCACTACAGCATCCTGCGATAGGTGAATGGCATGAGAAGAATTTTGTTTTCTCTATAAAAAAATTGGAGAGCAATTGCAAACTATTTCTTTTTTTTCTATTTCAATTCTTTTGGACCTTTTTCCCTTATATTTCATATGATAGTTTTTTGTATTTGGCTATTGTTTTCTGTTTTCTCATTTTTTCTTTTTTTGTATCCCTCCTGTTTTCCTCTCCACCTCACACACACAAAAGCATTTTGTGCAGTCCTGGTCAGCAGTCCAGAGGGTAGTACTAGGGGATGGGCATGATGTTGGCTTGTTGTAGCAATACAGGGGTTGTGGGCCAACACCTGGAGTATAAATACTTGATGAGTCATCGAAGTGCCCATGAGCACGCTAATACCTGGAGTAGAACGAGAAAACAAATGAGAAGTAGGGTGAGGGCAGGACGTTGGCTTGTTGGTGATAAAGGGTTTGCAGGCAAACACCTGGAGTAGAAATAAGTAAGATAACAATTCCTCGCAGGGTCATGGATCAAGTGGGAACATGGCAAAGCAGACAAAAGGACTGGCTTAATAGTAATCGAAACCAGCTTTATAGTAATCGATACCCAATATTGGATATTGTTACATTTAGCGGGCCTATGACTTGAAAATGACTTGAAACAGATTCTGTCAATGGTGCCAATATGACAGGTAGTATGTCTGTTGCCCTTGTGTGAAAAAAAAAACAAACCAAAATGAGTTAATGTCATTACGTTAGGAGGCAGTGACGCAATGCCAATACAGTTTATGGTGTGGTTATAATAAAATAGTGAAAAAATATAATCTAAATTTTATAAATTTGTCAGTTAATATATTAACAGACCTCTAAGATAAATAAACTTGTTATCTTGGTGCCAAGTGAACCACTGTAATTGATTCTGCGATATGAGTTTGATAATGATTACACTTTTCAAAGGGATATTGTTTTTAGAAATGGAAAGGAAAAATTTTCCTTCTTTCCATAGTAAATTATTCAAAGCCATTCTTTGTCTTTCCACATGCAATCAAATTTTCTCAGAAAACAGTGATATTTTTTCCTGCAGTGCGTGAAGGATTTTGTTTTAAATACAACCAAAACTGTTTCCAGAAAATGAGAAAACTCAGAAATAGGGGCCAAAATTTGGCAATGTCCCAGTATATCGTTTTTGCAGTTTTCCCTACTTAAAATTTATTATAGAGCCTCTGAAACATTATAGCTGGTAAAGTAATTTGTCTTAGAAATAAAGATAACTAACGTGAATAAAAAACCCAAAAAACTGTGAAACCCTTTCTATGATGTTAAGTTTAGTGTCTGTATTTAAAAGATATTTTCATTGCTAAAACCAAGTTTGGTTGTAAAGTCTTGCAGTCTCTTTAAAATCAATTGCTCATAATAAAAGGTTATAGTATTGTAACCTGCAAAATCTTACAGAGTGTCCTTGAAAGGGATGATGTAAATCAATTAGAAAAATGATATTGTCAGTATCATTGGGTATGTCTATGTTGTGAGCAGCACTTGTAAAATGAGTGAAATGGCAGGTTGATTCAACACGATTGAGATAAAATTAAAATGTGTTGCAATTAGAGCAAATCTGTGTCTTAATTCACATTGTTTTTATTGTGAATCAAGAAATTAATAGCTTACAGTACACATATTTTGAATATCTTTCTATGTCATTTCAGTCAAAGGATTATGTGAATTTGAAGATTCGTATTTTTGTAGCAGGCGCATCAAACCTTTAAAGTCCTTATACTTATGGATGGCACACATTTTGATTTGCTTTTTTTTAGACAATAAGAATTTTTGAAAGACTTTAGTGACCGACTTTGTCTGGCTGCTGAGCAAGTACTAAGAAATAGTTTTGTAGAAATGGCCATCTCGATGCATTAGTAGATTAAAAGCATGCCAATATTTTGGATCCATCTGTGCACAGCCCTCTCTGCCTGTGATTGATAGCATATTAAATTGTGAATCTGCGCTGAAATCCACAGTGATTCTTCTGTTGTGAGTTTGAGCTCACCAGAGCCCTGGCCTGACAGCATGAAATATTTTTTTTACATGCTTGATAAAATCCAAACCTGTCACTCAGTACAGTGAGGCGCAGTTGTTCTGTAAAAGTGGGAAATTTTAAGTCATAAAGTTTAGGTTTTTTGTTTTTTAGTTTTTCTTGTTATTTTCTTGTTATTTTATTTCATTTTATTTTTTGCTTCATTTTATAAGCCAGATGTAACTCAACTCACTTTGTTGGACTGCAATGCATTATTGCAGTATCANCCCCCCCCCCCCCCCCCCCCGGCTCTGTAGTTTTCCCATTAAATTATACCAGCAAAACAAAACTGATGTCACAGGTGCAACACATCCTTTGAGTTATTACTGGTATCATTCAGTAGTAATATAATATGTCACCTTTTGAATAGGTTATTTTTTTCAACAGTTAATTCAAAACCTTTTTCATCGCTTTAGTGTGTAAATCAACTATATTGTTCTCTGTTAGATGTGACATCTATGTATAATAATTATATAATATACATATATAATAAAAAAGAGAGAATGTGTTTATGTATGTTGTTCATTAACAATGATTTGCTCGCTTATCATCTATGCATTCTATATGAACAGTTCATGGTAATTAAAAAATTAGCATTGTCACAGTAAGGGGCTTTTGAAAGAAAACAGAAGATCACACTTGTTGCTTACAGCTCAACAAGCCACTCTGAATTCAATTGCCTGTCATTTTGCTTATTAATGCTTTAGAATGTTTATGGAGTTTAATGTAGATATTATGAACCATGACCAAAAGGTCATTACAAAGTAAAATTATGTCATATAGTGATGGCTATGCCTGTTTTTGACTAGCTTGCATTTAATTTGCAAGTTTACAATGTATAACTTTAAATTAAAACTGTCAATTGAATTGAAGAGCCTAGAAGGGAGAGTTTCGGAAAACTATCAACAATTTAAATTTTTTAATTTATTCATGTGAAAGTGCTGGGGATTCTAATTTCTTTTTTTTGTTTGACATTCTTTTCATCACAATTTAAATTATCTGGACTCCATTGGCGAAACATAGCTAGAGAGAGAGAGACTTATGAGGTAACACAGGCCTTGTCACATGCATTATTCAGTCAGTATTGTGTTTCACTAGGTTCCTTTTTTTTTTTTTTAAATATTATTTTACGTCTCTATACATTCCGGAGGTATTACTTCTATCTGTTACAGGTGTAAGAGTAACACAAATGGCTTTCCAGATTATAAGGTTTTTATGAAAAGAGATGAGTTAACTTTTTAAATTGTTTAATCCCATTCTGGACTTGAACTTCTGTCTTTCATAGATTTTACTTCAAACAAATTGAAATGATTTTACCCTTAGGACTTAAATGTCTTTTGAATCACTTTTTTCTCCAACACAAGTCATGGTTTTAAAGCTACATTCAAGTCTTAAGGGTAAAATCATTTCAACCTGTTAGAAATAAAACTATGAAATTTTAAAAACGAAGTTGAAGAGAACAGTATCATTAAATATTAAAACATTTTGCCTCGAATTTGCTCAGGTGAAATGACTTGTATTAAAAAGCAGTGGGTGTTTACATGATATGGTCATCTCTGACTCATTGGGAGTGCTCTCAAATAGATTCTTGCTTTTTGACTTAAAGAATGAACTTTAAAGTTTTGAGGAATGTCAGTGTACTGATATTTCACTAGTCATCACATCTAAAAAGTTTATCCGTAAAATAATCATTAAACCATGCATAGTTATCAGGTTGCTTGGATCTCAGGTGATATACTTTGACATTGCCTTAAATTTAGTAGACTCTGAATTAAATTGAACCACGTTGCTTCACTATTGGCAGTTTTGTAATTAATGCAACACAGTATTTTAAAGCCTCCACTTGTAAAATTCTTTCAGTCTTGCTTTGTTTTTATTTTTGTTTTTCCTTTGTATCTATGTTGAAACTTATTACTTTTTTTTTTTTATGTCAATCTCTTCTGTCAGACTAAAGTGAAACCAGCTGTTTCTTAGTGCTGTAAATTGGAAATCTTCCTGCTAACATGCTCAGCCTCTACAGCCAGCTGACTTTGTGAAGGTGATAGATTATCATGGAGAATTTTCCTGCCATCATGTTTTTGATGCGGCTTTCACCACTCCCTGATGGGTGAGGATGTTTCATTGTGAACATTTTCTGAACTTGGATACAAAGCAACAATTGGTGTGAAAATCTGATATAGGTCTGTTTGAGGAATCATTTAAAAAAAATCCGTTACCTGGTATTAAAGTTTTATTATTCTCATTGTAAAGAACATGCTAGAGTTTTTAAAACCTAGAGCAGTTTTAATATTTCTAGCAGTAGTGATGCATCTAAAAAAAAAATTATGGAATCCATTTTGTTTAGTGTAATGGTAGTACGAGTAGTGATAGTGATGTATCTATTTATGAAAAATCATTGAACCAGTGTCACCAATGCCACTGCAGTCTGTGCAGTCGTTGAGTGTGGTCACCATTATTGGCATAATGACCAAACTCTCAAAGAAGATACATCGCCTCCACACTGTTCCGGCCTTCAAACTGGTACTGGGACTGTTGGTTGTTGTGGTCCTGCTCTCAATTCTTGGCCACAGCTACATATCCAATATGGTGGCTGGTGATAGCTCCGCCAGGCAACCATGGACTAAATATGGTGTGATCGGTGATGGCCACAATCGCATTCTTGGCCCCAACAATTATCCATTTAGAGGGAGACAGATAGAGGGCTATGACAATGACGGTCTGGACTCAGATCCTGTTGGTGGACGGCCGCTGGCGCTCTCTTACCAAAAGGAGATTGAGGAACTGCGTCACGTAAGGACCTCAGTGACCAATGAGCTGCGAGATTTGGAAAATAAGCGACTGCGACTGCAAAACACGATTAAGAACTATCAGGTACGTTAAGTGTACTTATGGAGAATACAATTGGAGAGCATCACTAGAGTTATCATTTTTGGGAAAATCAGACATGTCATACTTGACAATTTTTGTATTTTTTTTTCTTTCAATTTTTAAACTTTAAGTTTGATAAATCTTTTAAGAAATTGCTATTTTGAAATGCTAATAATTTAAAAAAAAATGATGCTACTGTACAACTTTTCCTCTGAGTGAAACAATATTACCAAATATTGGTCAGGAAACATTTCTTATTATTATACAACTTATGTCTGTTTTTTTCTTGCATCTAAATATAAGGCTAAAATAATGGGAATCAGTTATTCTTGACTTAGATTTATGTAAGTACATTGTGCAATGGAAAAAAAATGCATACAATGATAAAAATATATGAATTTCTTTTGAGATTAGAACTATATCTGGTCTGATGCTTACCTAGTCAAATCACATCTTTACAAGATATTTAACAACTTTAACATTCTTTTATATATATAGCTGTCTTTATCGATTGTTTTTTGGCACAACTTTTCCCACCAAATTTCTTTTCATTTATTGACTTGTTAAATTCATGAGTTCTTCAGTGAAAGTTTTTTGTATGCTTCAAACATATATGGATGAGTTAGGAGAATAAGCAATATAATTGTTCTTTTCATCTTTTTGTTTAGGCCGAATTCATCATTCTAACTTTGCATTGAAACCTGGAAAGTTGGTTTATCATGTTAGCACTTCTAAAGTATACATTACACATTCCTGCCCAAAACATATATATGTATGAAGAAATTTCTCAAATTATGAAAGGTGTGGTTTAGGATTGGAAAATAATGGCAAAGAGTGTACGGAGTTGGAAAGCTATGCTCATGCTCTTTAGCCCCTTATATTTTGAGCATAAAAGAAATTTACTCTGCTTAGTTTGCTTGAACTGATATCATCTCTGTATTCCTCTTTGCGAGGTGGCTTTATTGACTATTTACTAGTTAAACTAAAACAGCCAACCCAACTTTTACCACCACAAAATCTCACATATGAATGATAATAAATATTAAAATTTGCTACTTGTGTCACAATTGGACTTGTTCCCATGCCATAGTATAATCTGAACACGTCACTCTCTTTTTTTTCTCTTCCTGTCTCAACTGCCAGACAAATCTGGATGATATGAAAATGAAACATGTGGCCATTGTCAAAGAAATTGGCCAGGTGAGACTCTCATTAGACCAGATAAAGTTTGAGAGAGACGAGTCCCTTGCCTACATCCCCAACATCCGAGCGCCTGTGAAGATCTTACATGACACCAATTCTTTCTTGCATGATGACAAGGATGCACAATATCCTTATGAAACATTCTCCTCTGAGAAGTGTAGCATGGAGACTTGCTTTGACTTTTCCAGATGCTCCCTTGTATCGGGTTTCCCAGTTTATTTTTATGATCCATCTGTACACATATTGAGCATGCCTGGGCATATGCACTTCACTACAACAGGAGAGCGACTTCTCTCCATTGTCCAGCAATTTTTTGACAAAAGTGTTTACAGGACTAGAGAGCCAGAAAAGGCTTGTATGTTTGTAGTTCTACTCAGTGGAGATGATGCACCCCCTGCATCTTCATCAACTGCGGGATCATCTTGGTTTCCACCTCCACACATAGTGGAAAAGTTTTTGTATGATCTGCCCCACTGGGGTGGTGATGGACGAAATCATGTAATACTGCATTTGGCGCAGACTGACTCTTCAGACCCCATGACAGGTGTCAACACGGGCCGTGCCATGATGGCCAAAACCAGTTACTCTGACACAGCATTCCGAGAGGGATTTGATATAATTCTCCCTCCCAACACAGGACCCAGTTCCGCAGAGAATCTCTGGCAAGGTTTGCCCCTGTTGTCTCCCTTGAGGAGGCACCTGCTTCTCTCGTACTGGGGACAGTATGTAGATTCACCTCAAAGATCATCGCCTGTCAACTTGAAAGAAATGGCCAAAAACAATGCTAGAAAGAAGCAAGTTGTGGAAGCTAATAAACAATACATGCATGAGATGCACATACGCAACAGAAAACCTCTTGCTGTTGAAAAACTTCAAAGCCACCCTTCATTACATCATGAACACTCATCTTCCCACCACAAAAGCTCTCCATTCTATTTCTTGGAGCAAGCCATAATCACTTCCCTTGAATCTATCCCGAACACTCTACAAGGCGATGTGCTCATTGATGTCTCTTGTGATGGAGAGAAAGTCCTCCATGCTGGCATCTCGAATTCATCTTCTGTATTACCAGAGGAAACGCTGAGCACATTCTTGGCTTCTGATTGGGCTCTGTGTGGGTCAGAACAAGCTCGGAAAGATGTACTCCTCCATTCCACTTTCACTCTAGTACTTTCGCCTTTGAATTCCTCCCTTGACTCCACCTTAGCCTTCCAAACTAGAGTGCTTGAAGCTCTTCGTCATGGTTCTATTCCTCTAGTTCTGGGCAATTCACACAAGGCAACAAAGCTACTACCTTTTGCTGAGAGCCTTCAATGGAAGACATCAGTTTTAGTGTTACCAGTGCCACGTGTGACAGAGATACCCTTTTACCTTCAGTCTTTCCCAGATGAGGATATTGCATCGCTTCGCCTGCAGGGTCGAGAGTTCTATGGGAAGTTTCTTGGTTCTACCCACTCCATTCTAGAGGTAAGGTAAAAATGTAACTTTTATCATATCAGTTATTTATGACAACGAATTATTTTAAGTTTTGAAAAATTATTTGTGTAGATCTAAGCATTTTATTCAATCTGGTTGGATGTTATTTCTTGTACCTCACTGTGTTAATGTGTTAAAACACTGTCTGTCCATTTTATCAACTCAATTTTTTTCATATTTTGTTTCAAACCAGCTTTTTTTTTGTGTTCTCCTCTTGTGGTTACTATTTCTCTTTCCTTCTCCCTTACGTCTTAAAGCATGGTAAAAGTGGCTGCAGAAAGACAACTTGCTGTTTTCAAAAGGTTTTGAACATCAAAGAAAACGACAGTCATATGGTTCCATAGTTGTCCGCATTTTTGTCCTGTAGGAAAGCATTTTAAATTTGAGTACAGTCATTAGAAACTGTTTCACCAATATAATTGCTAAAAAAAGGAGTCGCAAGTTTTTGCAAGCACCATTTTTTCCCATTCTTTATGTTTCAGAGCATTTGCTGTTCAGATAGAAAATGATCTTATGATTTTAAAAACATTTCCTTCAGACCCTCCTGGCTGTTTTGCGACAGCGTCTTGATATCCCACCCCACCCGATCCCTGAAGAGCCATCACCCAGTGCTTTCCCAGCAGACTTCACGCCCCTGATCTATGAGGGACCAGATGTTGAACCAGAAACTGACGAGGTGCTGGGGCCGATCGAAGCTCCTTTTGCGTCAGAGACCTTTAGAACGAATTTCTCAGCAGCGCTTTCGTCAGACATGTTCAATAAATTTGGCGACCCTTTCCACCTGTACCCGTTCACACCTTTCCAGTCTGTTTTGCCATCAGAATCCAAGTTTACAGGTGAGTACATTGTTTAATGAGGCAAGAATTTTGAAACTATTGTTTTTCATAAACAGATATTACAAGTTTATTCTGTACTCTACTAATGTGACCATTGTGTCCAAATATAATAACTGTGATATATGACAGTTTTATGTAACCTTATCAGTTCACAACTTTAAATGTGTTGGGTGTTAGACAGCCTGCAATGATGTCTTACAAAATGTTGAGAGCTATACACTAGTTAGGCAAACCATCTCTGCGTAAAGCTAGCCTGGCTGCCTCTCATCGCCGCCTCATCAGTCCATGGGAACAGAGTAACTTGCAGTCAGCCAGTTGCATCATTATCCTAGGCTGTGCATGAGCAAACCAACAATTTTTAACAATTCAGTGGAGCAAAATACAAATTCACTAAAACTTGTGCATGTGTTTAAGAATGGTAATAATTAATATTGTGTAAAGAACTTGGCATTTTTAATTTTGTTTAACAAACACAGTAAAAACTTTATCTCATGTCACATTTTTTGTCTCTTGATGAGTTTCTTTATTGTTGTCTTCTCTTCTTAATTGCTGATATGCAATGATAGAAAAGTTAGCACGTCAAGATTAGCGGTTTGTTATACCCTTACTTGTTGTTCCTATTGATGCAGTAAGTCTTGAAGCCACAGCAAACAAAAGGAATCCAGAATTACTTTTTAAATTTACTTTTCGTAACCCTGCAAGCAACTAATGAAGTGCACACCAGAAAAAAATAAAATATCTTTGATCTCACTCATTTACTTATGAAGCACATTATACCACTGGCAAAATGAAAAAAATACATCTTTCTTTATAATGCTGATGAGCCCCATGAAGTAAAATTAACTTACAAGTAGAAATAGATTTATATTTATGATTTTGTAAAACCCCAAGTCGGAAGTTTTTAAAACAATTTACTGAGAAAAGTAGGTTGAATGATTGGTGTTGTAGACGCAAAGTTTAATTTAGCTGTTATAGTATCAAGCTTTTCAGAGTGACTACGATATATTGCTTAGTTATTAACACAATATTGAAAGCCATCTATTGTTCAATGTATATATATATATAAGTATATAAATATGATTACTAAATCTCTTCACTGCTTCAAAAACTTATGCTGAGCCTTCATTAAGTCCATCTTACTTTAGATGTATCATACTTACTGTGTTGTAATTTTCAAGATTTTTTTTT
>BLXT01008064.1:3650352-3662580 GCA_019648995.1 Plakobranchus ocellatus
TTTAGTCATATTCGCCAATACAAGGGTTTAGAATATGTAGCAATTACTGGAAAGATTGAAGTGGATTGAAGGAGAGGTAGAAAGAGGGTAACTTTTATTGAAAGCTTTAATTCATGGGTAACGGGTAAGAGTAACAACAACAACTTCATGAGATTAACTGAGAAATAGGTTTGAGTGGAGAAACATGATCGCCAAGGCACCTAAAGAAGAAGAAGAGGATGTGGTTTCAATATGGAGCTATAAATCATAACTTTTCTGTGAATTTTAGCTGAGTGGTGGAACAGTTTTTTACAAGGTGGTGTTTACATTGCTTCAAATGAAAATTTAAGGTTTATTTGCTCTGTGTAAAGCAAATATCTCTTTTCGTATTACTTGTATATACTTTTTCTTTTCCTAAGTGTGATTGTATTCTTCCATAACATACTGCTTCATGTCTTCTTAATAAAAATAGCCTTTGCATCTTTGTTCTGTTCTGCTTTGCTCCTGTAGATTTGTTACCTGTTGGGTTGCTTTTGACAGATGACAATGAATTTTGTTTCTACTCTTGCCTCTCTGCTTTCCTCAGTGTGTCCTGCAGTTCCACTGTTGTCAGTAGTTTTGGGGCTAAGAAAGATTTGCATTATTGTATTTTAGAATATATACTTTTTCATATTTGTAATCTGTTTATACAAAATAATTCGTTTTTTCTGAAATCACCCAACAGGGTTTACACAAATATTTGAAAATGGTTGAAGACGAAGATGTTTTTTTGCAAATTACAAATAATCATCCCATAAAAATATTCAAAGAAATGTTTTTTTTTTCCATATCTATAATCACTTTTGTGTATTTTCCATTATTACACACATGTTTTGAAAAAATACTCACTCTGCATGATTTTTATTTCTGGTTCCCCTCTCTCCCAGTACTATGCATACTTGTACAGCTATGTGATGCCCCAAGCTATACGAGACAAAGTGGATGAATATCTCAACTGTGAGGATATCGCCATGAATTTTCTAGTGTCACATATTACACGCAAGCCTCCAGTTAAGGTAAAATAGATTATTGAAAACTTGAAAGTTTAAACTTTATTAAAAAAAAAATGCTTTTAAAAATGTAGACAGCTGTGCTAAAAAATGTTGTTTTTTTTAAAATCATAGGGGAAGGATGCAATAACACTGTTTTTGTTGATTGGGCCGTCCTTATGTATTTGTTCATATTTGTACTCTTTTATTAGGCAGGTCTGAAGCAAAAGACCAGGTTTTTTTTTCTCTGAGGGTTTAACAAAACTGAGTTGATATGGACACTGCTTAATGAAAATAGCATCACATAAGGATAAGATTGGTTCCAGAATGCATTGCATGGCTGAGCCTGAGGACTTAAAGTTAAAATGATATTCATAAAATAAAAATGGGCCTAAAAATTCCCCTAAAACTTCAGTACATTCAAATACAAAATGGTATCATCAAGAAAAAGAAAAAAAAAAGGCTTGATATGAACCAATTGTAGAATAATGCATATATAATATATAGATATAATATTATGATATGCCAAAACTATTCTTAAATTGCTCATGAATCAGAAAGGCAAGATTATGGAAAAGGGCAAGCCTCTAGGGCTTTCTCATTTACTCCACATTTGTGATTGAATCTATCTTTTTGTTTACCTATATTCCTGTGTTATTTGTGGTTAAATTCACATCTTTCTTTTTTTCCCCATATTCCCATATCTAAAATCAAACAAAATCCAACTGAATCTAACCAGGTGACATCACGGTGGACGTTCCGCTGCCCAGGCTGCCCCACAGCGTTGTTCAACGACCCCACGCATTTTGAAGAGCGGCACAAGTGCATCAATTTTTTCCATGAGGTCTATGGCTATACTCCCCTTCTGTACACTCAATATCGTGTTGACTCGGTGCTCTTCAAAACTAGGATTTCCCATGACAAAACTAAATGCTTTAAATATGTTTAACACACATTAACCCAAAAATTTGGTCGCAAATATTTTTGTAAACTATTACCAATCATCTGAATCTCTCAACTTGTGTATATTTTTCAATTTAAAGAGGAGTAAATGTATGGAAATAATACTCCTTTTTATTAAGAGTTTGAAAAAAATTAAAACAAATATACAATTTGTTCACTTTGTGCAAAAAAAAGTTAACCTCTCTTTCTTTGTAATGATTGTATTTTTCCTAATTTTAGGATCATAGCGAGGAAATATTCTTTGTTTCTAACTATTCAATGCCTTAGCCATTAGATGTTTTTCCTTACTTTAATTATTCCTTTGATGGCTGGCTACACAAGTCATATATACCTAGTAAGCCTGATAGTTTATGGTTCTCAAATGCTAAAATGGAAAAAAAACCCTAAATTGTTAAGACAACAATGATCTATTAAACGGGTATTTTGTTTTTGTCATGATTATCCTAGATTTTAAAAATAATGAGTTGGTATAATCTCCAAATTATTACCTTCCCTGGATGGTGAAGTCCTCCAGCACCACATGCAGGTGGGGCTTACGGATACCACCACTGCCTATTACTAGTTATGAGTTACAGTAATGTAATCAAGCCATTAAAAAAATTTTTTTTCAGTGAGGTGTGAATACATCTTAAAAGGTTATATGTGCATGTACATGTAAGTCTGTCGCTAGAACTGATATACTTGGCTACCTCTGTCATTTCACATTCCTGAATAGTCGTGCTGTAATCACTTCTTGTGAGTTTGGAAGCTAGAATAACATTTGTAAAAAATGTACAGTAAAGCTCGCCTACAGAAGCATCAGGGACCCTTACTTTTTCCCGCTATATTCTAAAGTAAATATGCTTGCCTGCAGTGAGATGATAGTAAGCTAAACTAGCAAGGATCAAGACATGTTTTTTTTTAATTCTTTAACATCCCTGAAGTCTCACACCAGGAATATATAAGTTCATTTTCATATCATAGTCACACAATCTGCGGCAAGATGAGCAGGGGAGGAGAGAGTGGTGTGTGTTAATGATGCTTTGTGTGCTGCCCGCTGAAACACAGGTTTGCTCACTGATGGCACAGTAAAGATAGGTAGGGAAAACAGAGAGTGGAAGTGGGGTTGCATTGATGTGTGAAAGGTGACAGATTGGGGCCTATAGAGCCATGCTATAGACTATAGTGAGCCCATAATGAGGGATTGATGGGAAGAGAGAGAAGGGGGAGAAAAAAAAGGATCATGTGTGTAATTTATGGTTGTTTGTTTACTTTCCAATGGTCCAAACATATGCCATCCTCTCGAGTGCTATACTGGTAGACCTAATCAGGCTAAATAATGTTGGGGAACGCAATCTTGAGTTCAGTTTCGTTGGATCTAAGCTTCAGTAATAGTGTCACTGTCGGTCACTCATTGGGCATAGGATTGTGTTTTCTTTAGCTTGAACCATTCATTACCATAGAGCACCCCGAGCATCTGTTTCTCTAGTCAAACCTATTCTCAGATAACTTTATAGAATCATTGTTGCAATCATTACCTACTGCCCATGAGTTAAGACTTTCAATAAAAGTTATTCTCTCTTTAAGTTTACTTTGTTTGCATTCAGTCTTTCCAGTGATTGCTAAATGTTCTAAAACCCTTGTATTGGCAAATGTGTCTTAGAAATTATGGTTATCTTTGTGTTATGGTTTTAATGAATGATCGCCCAAGTTGAGCTTCTTTTGGTACTAATTCATAGGACTTTTTTTCCTGTCTGTGGTAACCTTATCATTCTTCTGCTAAACCACATCGCTGCTACTTCTAGTTGTCTCTCTGTTTCCTTGTTACTGCCCAACATTCGTTTCCATATAAAATGGTACTGACCATAGATATTTAGATATATTTTCATTAGCCTTATTTTAGTTTTCATACTCATGTTTCTGTTTGCCAGTGTTAATTTCAATTTTTTGAAATGTATCTTTGGCCATGCCTATTCTTTTTACTTATTTAACTTGTGCATCTACCATCTGATATTATCAGGAAGCCCCGATATTTGAATTTTGTATTTATTTAATTTTTGTCCCCTTTGCTATCAAGATTGCTTTTGGGGTTAGAGGATTTCTTTGAGACGACCATGCATTCCATTTTTTTCACATTTAAAGACAAGCCCATTCTTTTTACTTGTAAAACAGCAGGATGTTAAAGTTTTTGAAGTTGTTCACCAGATTCTGCTATTAAAATTATCATCGTCATACCTGAGATTATTAAAATTTTCTCCATTTACTTTTAAGCCAAAAATATCCTCCAGATTCCTTAAAATTATTTCACTGTATAGGTTTAAGCGATTGGGAGACATAACATATCCCTGCCTCACATTTCTGTTGATGGAGCACTGTTCTTCAATTATTAAAGTGCAGTTTGATCCCTATAACTCTCAGATCTTTACCATCCATGTCTAAATTTTCTAAATGCAAAACAGCTATTCATTTTTACTTTGGCAAAGACCTTAAAAAATCAATGAAATGGAGATGGAAGTCTTTTTGCATTTTTATGCACCTTTCCATAAGCATTGGTAAGTGAATATTGCATTTCTATTGCATTTCAAAGCCAAACTGTTGTGGGGATATATCGTCTAAGACATTTTATGCATCAAACATACAACAGGATTTTTGAAAAATACCTCACTCACTGATTGTTCAATGAAGTTCACATTCTGTTGCTCCCGGTGTTTTTGGCAGTACTTTAAAGACTGAGATTTACAAAGATCTGGGATTGTACCACTGTCATACATTGCATTTAGGTTATCGTCAGATCTATTTCTAAGTTATCTAATGCTGTAATTATTTCTATTGCTATGTTATCTGGTCCTGTAGCTTTTCCAGTTTCCAGTAAATTTTTTGTTGCCTTTATTTCTTCTTTAAATTAGTTGGATCCTGGAGGTTTTTCTTTATTTCAGGTTGTGTACCCCATCATTTTTTAAAAGATCTTCATCATATTCTGACCACCATCTGTGTAGTACTTCCTTTTTTATCTAAAACATTGTTCCATTTTTTGATTTTGATGCAGCCAGAGCACTGCATTTGGTTTCTTCCCTCTCATGTTGTTAATTATAGCATGCATGAGTTTAATGTGTATATTTAGCTTTTCTCTTTTCCTGATATTGTTGATGAGTCCATTCTTCTTTTGCCACATTGCAATTTATCTTGATTTTTAAATTATTATTTGGCCTCTTCATTTTTTATTCGGCCCTTTCTTCCATCATTTCTTTGTTTATCATTTCTGCTGCTCTTTTGTATCCTTTTTCAGAACACATTTCTCTATAACTTCAGAAAGTAACTTATTCATTTCTGACCATAATTTCTCTACCTCTGAGATATTGTTTAGAGTCTCATATTTGTTTCCTACCCTCCGGAAATTTTATCTCTTAGCTTTTCATCAGTTTTGAGTAAGTCCATTTGGTGATTTGGATTGGCTTTGCCTGGTTAAATTTCCTAAGTTTCATTTCAAATTTACACATGACTGGAATGTGGTCCTCAAACATCACATAAACGCATAACAAGCTGTTATTACAGCTTTCTTCAAACTAGCTGTGCAGAAGGGAAAGAAAAAAGATGGTCATACTCTTGATCCAAGGAACTCACAAAAACGCTTTTGAAAAAATAAACAAGGGGAAAACAATGAACATGCAATACGGAATGGCACTCCAGTCCGGTCAGATAATTTTTTTATGAAAAGGACTTCATTTACTCATGAGACCATTGTTTATTATGTATTAAAATGGATTGTGTGTTTGAACTCCCACACCAGAACTTACAAAGAAGTTCTTTCCCCAACGCTTTGACTCACGCTGTAGATGAGCTCTGCAGTATGTGCTTGTGCGTTACTATCACTGAATGAGTTGATTTGGGCAAGGAAAAGTTTCAAATGAACATTTCTTGAAGATATTCTCTCAAATCCTCTAAGGCTGCGTTGGTGAGGCATTTTAGAATTTGCAAGAAATCCTTCCATGACAAACCCTTGTTCCAACTAGGACCAAACAGTGTGGGACTGCATAGCAGTAGAAAAGCTCTCGGACAAATAGACTTTAAGTGAATATTCAGGGTGAGGACATAGACTGGTGGAAGACTCTCAGATGTTTTCTCAAAAAATCACCATTACAAACTGAAATTTTCCATATATAAAGTGTCACTATTTATCATGATTGTACCTCTAGTCTGATGCCTCTTTCAGCTCAAAGACGGCTAATTTTTTAGTGGAAGGACACTAAGCATAACATACAGGCCATCATATAAATGTGTATGCTAAGGAAGAATTTCTTGTGCATTGAATATTTTTAAATATTGTTGAACTAGTGCCCTCTGTGAATTATTATGATATTTGTGTTACTCCATCATTCATAACTCATGCCCCTGAATGGTGTGATTCATTAAACTTTATATTGTGAATAACAAGCTATTTGACTCATCAGCAGTCATGCTCTAACATGTGTGATAGAGGCAGTTTTGTGAATGGAGAGAGTAGAAAAGCCTAACAAGCTTCATTGGCATGCGGTGTAGAAGCTATTGTTCTGACATGCTGTGAAGTACAAGTCAACCTGCCAAGCTAGCTGATATAACTTCAAAGCAATGCCAGAGAACAAAAAAAAAAAAAGATCAGTATGAGACGAGGCTTGCTGAAGAAAATGTATACTGAGATAAAAAAAATGAGGCATTTCTGAGACGGGGAAATGTAACTGTTATAATGATTTAGACACAGACTTCCCGAACTGCTTTGATAAAAATGTACCTCAGTGCCAGTTCTTTCTGTTCTGCAAGTTTCTCACCTTATGGAGACATTATAATATTGAGGTTAAGGTGTATATAGAATGTTCTACATGTAGCTACAGACTTTGAATATATATGTCAGAGAAATGCATTTTTACTCCTCACATTTAATGCAGTACTTTTTCATCACTTGACAAAATGAAGAGGAAAAGAAATGAGTGGTTGAATTTGATCTGCTTACAAGCTTGTCTCAAATCAAAATATTTATGTTTGAATATCTAAAGAGAATTTTTGGTTTGAATGGAGACTGGTGTACTTTCTTTTTAAACCCTGTGTCATAGTGGAATGAAGTTACATGCAAAAAAAGCATAAGATTGCCCTGATGTTTTAGAGATGGTGGTGGTGGGAGAAATACTATTTCTATGCACTTTATCGGCCCTTAAATTTTCATGTACCTAAATCTTATGCTTGGATAACTCCCTGTGTATTGACTCTTTGGCTGTGTAACATGCAGTGTGCACAGACTTTCGTAAATGCTTTGATAAAGATTCTGCTGTTCTATTGTAATGTTATCCAGGTCGGATGATTTGTCATATTTCATTTTGTTTCTTCTCAACCAGTTGCTGTAAAACTGTTAAATGATTCTCTTACCTCAACGTTTTATTGAGAAGGATCAGTGTACCATTATTTTTCTGCTGGTTTTATTGTAATTTTATCCATTTTACTTTTATCTCATAAAGTGTGAGGCAACCAGAGCAAATCACCTCATAGGATAGTTGGCTGGTTTTTGCACTAGAGTTTTTTAAAACTATTTTTATTGGATCAAAGAATTTGTAAAAAGTACAACCTTCAAACTTGCAAATCTTTTGACAGGATTGGAATAGAGGCATGCATTTACACTATACACATGGGCAGTATGCTCCTAACTGCACATCTTTTGACAAGATTGGAATAGAGGCATGTATTTACTCTATACACATGGGCAGTATGCTCCTAACTGCACATCTTTTGATAGGATTGGAATAAAGGCATGCATTTACACTATACACACGGGCAGTATGCTCTTAACTGCACATCTTTTGATAGGATTGGAATAGAGGCATGCATTTACACTATACACATGGGCAGTATGCTCCTAACTGCACATCTTTTGACAGGATTGGAATAGAGGCATGCATTTTCACTATACACATGGGCAGTATGCTCCTAACTGCACATCTTTTGATAGGATTGGAATAGAGGCATGCATTTACACTATACACATGGGCAGTATGCTCATGATGTCCACAATGTGACCTGTACCCTGCTTGTCTCATATATCTTGAAATAAAATTTGTAAAGTGAAAATTACATTTTTAATGTTTTCTTTATGGAAAAAAAAAAAGATTCATATAGTGTGATGCAATTGAAGTTGTGCCCCATCTTTTCCTAACTGGAAATATCTACATTTGTCATAATATGATACTCATATACCCTGATCATAATGTATGTATCCTCAGCCTTATATAATTAGTGTCGCCAACAATGATAAGAATGTGTGGTGTGAAAAGAAAAAAAAATCAACAGAATGAGAACTCGCACCATAAGTATGGTTGCAATCCTTTTTGGCACTTTATAACTCATTTCTCTGGTACCAATTTAGAAAGATAAAACTTGATGCTGAGTGATTCACCCATACAATACATCACAAGAAAATCCATACTAGTTTGTGCTGCAGTCTTGTCTGCTGTGGTGAAAACCCAACACATCTTAAGAGATGTCAGGGTTGACCTGAGGAATGTAAAGTAAAAAATTTATGTTATTTTATTTTTATGTATGTTTGGATGTTGTTTGTGTTGGGACGAAAGCCATTTTTACGGCTTGAATTTCGGTCAGCAAAAACTTTGAGATGACTCTGTAACAATTTTCCAGGTTTTTGTTCTTTTATTTTTAGAGAGAAAATGTAGTATGCAGCTTTTTTAGAAATCAAATTGTATCTGTCTGTGCTATTCCATTGTAACTTGATGTGGTTATTTATTGAAAATTTGTATCCAAATATTAACATATTTGTAGCAAAGTTAAGTTTGACATAATCAATATTGATCAATTTGTAGTCTGAAACCAAATTATTTATTCTGTAATGTAATAGTTTATCATAGATGAACATTTTTTTTCTCTTTTTTTTTGAGAGCAAGAATAGTTTTTCTTTTTTTTCTAAAATGTCTTTTGTGAGAAATTGCTATTTTGTAATGTTGCCAAAAGAATAGAAAAAAATTTGCTACATGTTTCTTGAGATCAATCCAAATGAGTCAGAGCTCCCATGTAAAACTTTGCATTGGTGATAAGTACAAGCATATACAACCTTTTTTGGGCGGTGAAAAAAGGATGCAGTGGATATTGATATTGTGCTGAGAAATGAAATGTAAAAGCAAAAAAAAAAAAAAAAGAAATTGAGATCTTTTACGTCTCAGAAGTGTTCTATGTGACATCTGCTCTTATCACAAATTGTTCCAAGCATTCAGTACTCTTGTATTATACAGCTGAGTTAAATGAATGGAATCAAGTGCTGTATGTATGATTGAAATAACAATAAAGCTGTAAAGTAATGCTGTTTCATGGTTTAGACTCTCATACAAAGAGAAAAAAATTGTCCTGTGATTTAGGATTTCTGATTGTCATATGGTTTAGGATTTCTAATATCAATATAAGCAACTTTAATATGGGTAAAGTGCATGGCAGTGAAACACTTTAAAACCAAAATTCTAGAGACTGCAGAAATACATGTAGTTTTTATGTAAACATTTTTTCCTTAAGCGAGGGATAAGTTTTTTAAAGGGAAAAACAATTTGGGAGTTCAAACTCAGTTTTGGCTCAGACATTTTCTTTCATTAAGCAAAATTTTTCAGAGTTTTTACTCATACCTTATTTTGTATATTTTTGAATGCATTAAAGCAACTGTCTAATTACATATCAATTATAATATGTTTTGCCCTTTTTGCAAACCTGTAAATCAATATAAAGAATCAGCAAGCAAAATTACTGAAAGCTGGCTGATGTGTACATCATATAAGCTGTTAAACTGTGACAGAATCTCTTTATTTGTCAAACAAAACTGAGAAATACTTTTCGCTCCACATCATTTTTTTTTCTACCAAATCTTTCTAGGTTAATTTTTTTTTTCTTCCTGGATCAGAGGCATGGATATATTGTTGACAGGCATATTTAATCTCTGAAGCTTATATTTCCCAAAAAAGCCACTCCAGAGTATGATGAGCCTGCCATCAGTATGTACGTTAGTGATTTGAAAGAGGTTGGTTTTTGGTCAAGCCAAGCTTATTAATTTGTTTTCTAAAAATTGTAAATTGCGAAAATAGAGTGCACTTCAGACATATTGCCCTCAAGGGAACTATTGATATTATCTTGTTTATACCAGAATGTTGAATTTAAGGCAAAGAGGGATAAATATTTCATCTTGCTTCTATTCTGCTCTCACTTGTCTTCTAGACTGTGCAATATATTTAAAAAAATTATATTCTGTGCCTTCTGCATTTCTAGAAATAGAATTTAAGTTAACCAACCATAACAAAATATGTTTGTTTTTCTGCTAAATCCAGTGTAGCGTAATGTTGAGGAAAGTTTACAGTGCTATGAAAAACTTGCCCTCAGAGAGCATGCCAAAGTCCCTAAGAGACCAGAAATGTCAATAGTCAAGGAATGTTAGGGAATACAGATCAATATAAGAATAATTTTTTTATTGAAAAAATAGAAGCAAGGAATTGGAGCATGATATAAAGATACTGAAAAAAATGTTCCCTCTTTGGGCAGAAACCATGTGGATACTTATATTACAAAAAATTAGGGCTCTTTTAACCATGATTTTTTTGCTTTGTTGCATTCCAATTTGCAATATTTTATATTTCTTTCTCTGTCTGTCACTCCTCTTTTTTCCCCTCTTCTTTCTCACCTCTTTCCCTCTCTTTTTTTTTCTTCTCTTTGTCTTATTTCCCTTCCCCCTGATCCCCTCTCACCTTCCTCACTCTCTGTTTCTCTTTCTCTGTCTTTCTACACCTTACACTTCTTAATCCTGTATTTTTTCTTTGAAAATTTTGATTCTTTCACTTCATGACAGCTTTTAGCAGCTCCAAGGTTGTGCTCTGACAGATATGTTAATCAATTTACATTAAATATGTGCATTTGAATTCACTTGTTTATTCAGTAAGTCTTGGTGAATTCATTATGCAAGTGTATTCAATTTTAACCCTATCCATACAAGCTGTTTTATCGTCGTATCCGTACGTCAGGGTTCAGAGTGGCTCCACATTTTAATATCAACATACTCTTATCCGTACATGTGGGGTAACTGTATTTCCCCATATCGCATAAAAAAATTGCTATTTATCTATCCGTATGTCTGGAGTGACAAAATCACCCCATACTTCACATAGTAAAAAATAATGGAGGGTTTGGAAATGACCTCAGGTCAGTTCAATATTGATTTTTCGTGAATCATTATCATGTAATCATATGTCAAATTGAATTTTTGAAGAATATTGAAAAGCTGAAAGAAAAACTACCATTTTAAATATTTTGAAAAAATTAAAAACAAGCCTTGGGGTAACAAAGTTACGGACAGGATTAAAAGTACAGATAGGATAAAGTAGCTATGTTTCTTTACAGGCACGAACAAAACAATGGATAAGTGTACATGTTGATAAATTAATGTTGTTTGTAATACCCTGGGGACGTCAATAGTCCACTGTATATGTGTGTATATATGTATAAATCTTGAGGAAGGCTGGAAAAACAACAATAGTCGTAAATTACCCTCATCACTTTTCACTTTTATAAATGAGAGCAGTTCAAATATGGCTTGAAGAATATAAATGAATGTTGATGTTTGGAAGAGAAAAGATGTCCCAATGGAAACCAATCTTTCTTTGAAGGAACTTGTCATATTCATAGAACTAAAAGAATTGAAAACTTACCTTTTTAACGGTGTTTAGAATTATGACTACTGTATTTGCCCTGCAGTTAAATAATTGTTATTGTTTTCAGCTTAGTTATCTCCCACTTGTTATTTCTTTTGAATTTACTGTTTTTGCAAAGCAAATAAGAGTAAAAGTTTAGAGCATGTAAGTAGCAAAAAAGTAACAACCAAGCTTGTAATTGTACAATATTTATGCATTTAACCAATCAATGAGATTTTCACTATCCCTACATAAGGCCAGATTGGTTCTCTAACTGATGTAAAGATTTCTTTCTCCGTATTTATTTGCTTCTGAAAATTAATGATCATGTAATGGGTAAAGTTTGAGTGTTGTTAAAAATCTTAAGGTGAGATGAGCTTGCAAATGTTTATGTAAGCAAGGCACTTTGTAATTATAATGATTACTGTATAATTTGACATGACATATACTAAAAATTCATTAAAGATTGCATAGCAAACCTGCAATTGTTCTTTCAGAATTGTGTGTTTTGTTTTTTTCTTGTGTTTGGATAAGATGACATTTTCCTTAAGACCAGTTCCAAAGAGTCAAATGTGAATCCCCCCCCCCCC
>BLXT01008078.1:4727-25335 GCA_019648995.1 Plakobranchus ocellatus
TGTTTCTTTTTTCGGGACCGGGAAGGCAGAGGGGGAGCGGGTGGTCCGTTTAATACTTCAGATCTCAGAATCGGCCTGCATAATTTTAATTTTCTTTAGGATGCTCTTATTCATCAAATTTCCAGCCCACTTACACAAACTGGCGCTACGGGTATCCCGATGCAGACCTTTGGGACCCATAACAAGAGCAGAGGAGTGTGCAGTCGCAGTCAACGAATACTACTACTACTACTACTACTACTACTACTACTACTACTACTACTACTACTACTACTACTACTACTACTACTACTACTACTTCTTTATCTATATATCTCACCTTCATCATTCAAATTAATCCAGTGATCTTGTTTGTTTTTTGTTTCTGTCATTATCATGTTTGTGGCGTCCTCGAGAGCATCATTTTGCACTAACGATATCACGTGAACATCCTTATTCTTCACTTTTGCCTTTCAATTTGGTTTATTATCTTGATGTACATGTGATTATTGTAAGAGCTTTGTTTTTTATGTGATATATAGAGGATTTGCTTGGAAGCGCGATGGCTTGAAAATGTTCTCTATAAAGAAGAGAAACCTGATCTTTTTATAGCGTCGTGGCAAAACACATAGGGTGGGCAGACAAGCTAGAGATCTAGGGCGGTACAAACAGTTGTAGACAGCATGTCGTGCTCGTGTTCAGAAAGATTACAAAAAAAGAACGTTTAAGATTTTCAAAATATTTAAATTATAATTACAGTAGTCTTATTAAACTGGATTTGCTTCCTTTCCTGAGAATAATGTAACTGGGATTAGATCTAGGCCTACTTTTATAAATGTTTCTTTGTCCGCCCTTTAAAAAAAAAATCTCTCACTTGTGAACTGTTCTATTGGTACGTCGTGTGCTGTTATATGCTTGTAGAGTGATTTGTGTTTGATTTTAAAATAAAATGAAACAAATGCCTTTACTTCAAATTCATTTTACGTTTAATAAGTGAGTGATAAGTAACTCCAATACATGTTTCTCTATTATTTGTGGATAAATGCCACATTGTAAGAAATAACTTGATTTTTTAAATAAAATCTCACACTTTCTAGAATGCCAGTGGAATGATACAGTGTGTTTGAATATTCATGAAACATGCGATGGGTGGAAATGCCTTAGGGACCGGGATGGTGTGGCTAGAATCGTATGGCCACTAATGTATCCTCCAGGTACTTGACACGGCAGTGGTTTTTTGGCTTACATTCGTATACCATATTGGCTTTGACAGTTTTGAATTAACCTACTACACACAATAAACCGTGTTTCAATACAAATAGTCTTAGTATGACTTCAAAGATATAACGTTTGACAAAAAAAAAGTAAATAAAAATATTAGTTTTTGATGAGAATCGTTTGAGAAACGAACTAAAGTTTTACAGGGTATCATAAAGCATTAATTATGATACCAGACATAAATTCAACTTTTAAAGCAAACCTGAGCCAAACTGGTTCAAACAAGTCAATATTGGCTTTTAAAGCATTTAAAATTCATAAAAGATGAGTCCGCCACATCTTAGAGCAAACATGAACCGTATTGATATTAACAACGGCGGCTCGTGGGTGTGAGCATTTATTGAGCATAACTCCAACTGGCAGGAAGTCTGGGGTATAAGTAGGCCTCTAGCAGGGTTCAGGGACAGAGGCGCTGGTGGCGGTTCAGGTCCCAGTTCCTTAATTTCTAATTTTTCTTCTAGGCTCCTTTCACAAAATGAATGCCGCAAAATATCGTCTATTGTGTTCATTACCACAAATTGTACAAATACTGTAGGTTGATGGTAAGATTGATTGACCAGTAACCTTTTGAAATCACTTTGGCCTACATTTAGAAATAATTCTCTAGATCAATACAACTGGCAAACCTTAAAAATGGAATTGAAATCTGTATTTGCATGAACAAATAGTGTAGGCCACTAAACTCTCATCTAAGACATTGAAATCAGAGTCCGCAGGCATTTAAAATAGTTTTATGATCTCTTCCTGTAGCTAAATATACTAACTCATTTGAAGATGTGTAGAAAAGGTAGCTAGGTAAAGATGTGTATTTGATTTAAAGTGAACCATTGTTTTATGAATGACAAATGTTTTGCCTCAAGAACAGCACTTCTAGCTTGTATACTTATTTTGCAAGAAAAACTATCGCTTTTTACTGTTTCTTAATCAAACGTCTTTCTTTTTTTTAAACAGATCATTATAACAAATGAGAATACTACTGGGACAAGACTTGCTGTATGTCAATGTAGTCGAACACAAACAGTTCTAATGCTTCATTTCTAATGCTTTTGACAACGCTTGCTTTTGTCAGTTTCCTTGCTTTTGTTTTGTGTACACAATGTAGCATCCACTGGAAAACATTCAATCACCAAAATAAAAATAAAGCGAAATGTATTTGGATTGTTTCATTTGCGAAAGTTTTAATGAACGTTTCAAATGTGTCTATCAGTTGAACTCACTCTTTCCAATAAAAATCATTAAATCTTCATAAACCTACAAAATAATTAGATGCATTAAAAAGACTTTTAAAATAAACCTTATTTTAAAAAAAAAAACGTTCTCTCCAACTGTCCGGGTGCTGAACAGAATTATGTCGTTATTTTGAGAACGTAGGAAAAAAAATACCACAACAGTCAAACTGTGAATGTAAAAAAAATGAAGAGTAGTTTAAGGAACAATTTTCCATTGTGCTAGAGTCATATGAGTCCAACTATGTATGTTTTTACAACACATTAAAATGTCGGTGATATCATTTCTGAGGTTTACATGATCAGAGGATAAAGTTGTGTAGAAAACTAGGCAAGCTTTAGATTACCGAGTGCAACGTTTTAGATTAGCTTTTTTCAAACACTTTGGGCAAAAAATTTAGTGCCTTTCACAGACCTAATTGGATGAGGGTCTACAAACCTGTTATTCCATTATAATGTAGAGAATAATCTGTAATTGACACAAGCTACCATATTATCACACTAAGGAAATCCTCTAGACGATTCATCTTGTTTAAATGTAGACGCGTTGCTCAATTTGCCACCCCTGGTATCTACATTAGCAGAGTCTCCGGGTTTATTTCATAATGAGTGGGTCGCTGGAGGAAAGTTTGCAACATATGAACTGCCGTGCAATTGTTTATTAGACACGAATTAAGATATAAGCAATGACAACAGAATCATAATATACGGGAAAGATAAAGAAAGCAAGTGTCAAGCAGTAATATATTTATATCTAATACTGTATTTACAGAACGAATCAGTAGTAAGGCAACATGAAAACTTTCTTATTCTATCTGCTCCATTATTTTTATTGTGTCCTATAAGTACACTTATATAATACAGTGGTTTTTTTTTATTTTCTTCTTAGTTTCTTAAGCATAAAGTGTATCTCATCAATCTAAGAGTATAAACTTACTGCATTGGCGTGGCGGAGAGGCACACTCATCACTGTAACTGTCAACCAAAAATATATTAAAAATGTTTTCCGTGTCGCTGAAACAACTATATATCTTTTAATGTCCTTTGATGGAATATTATGTTTCAAATCTTAACAACTTACTCAAAGCATGGCCGATCGATAAAAACCTGCACATAAACTCAACTCAAATCTTACTTTCTAATTTATAAAAATATCTTCCATTTCCCTACTTTCAAAAATACCTACTATCTTTTTTATTTATTTACCTATCTTCATAACTTTTAAATTAATTACTCATATTTCAATATCTACTGACTTACTTACTTACTCACTTTCTTACTTACTTACTTACTTACTTACTTACTTACTTACTTACTTACTTACTTACTTACTTACTTACTTACTTACTTACCCTTACTTTACTTACTTACTTACTTACTTACTTACTTACTTACTTACTTACTTACTTACCCTTACTTACTTACTTACTTACTTAGTTACTTACTTACTTAATAACTTACTTACTTATTTGCTTACTTGCTCGCTTGCTTGCTTACTTACTTACTTACTTACTTACTTACTTACTTACTTACTTACTTACTTACTTATTTACTTACTTACTTACTAACTTACTTACATTCTTACTTACTCGCTTACATACTTACTTACTTACTAACTTACTTACATACTTACTTTCTTTCTTACTTACTCACTTACTTACTTACTTACTTACTTACTTACTTACTTACTTACTTACTTACTTACTTACTTACTTACTTACCTACTTACTTACTTACTAACTTACTTACTTACTTACTTACTTACTTACTTACCCTTACTTACTTACTTACTTACTTACTTACTTACTTACTTACTTACTTACTTACTTACTTACTTACTTACTTACTTACCCTTACTTACCCTTACTTACTTACTTACTTACTTACTTACTTACTTACTTACTTACTTACTTACTTAGTTACTTGATAACTTACTTACTTACTTGCTTACTTGCTTGCTTACTTACTTACTTACTTACTTGCTTGCTTGCTTGCTTACTTAATTACTTACTTACCTACGTATTTCCTTACTTACTTCTAATTTTATTATATACCCACTTACCTACTTAGCTGTTTATTTTCTAATTTACTTTCCTAAAAACATACCTACCTTTCTAACTTATTGATTATTTAATTACTTATTTACTTGTTTTAATATCTTCTGACTTACTTACTGGGTAAACTCTTTGACTTCTTACTGATTATTTACTCACTTCACTTATTTCCTTACTTAGGTATTTATCATCTTTCACTATCTTACACTCTTCATTATTTTCTTATGCCCGGTGTCCTTTTGTTGTACCATTCAATGGCAAGCTGGTAAGGTGTCATTTCGTCACATATCTATACTTCCTGATAATTAGATGTAGATGGTCGCTGATGTTGTTCCCAAATTTCTCTGATTCCAATATTTCTGATCGTGCCCTTTTGTTATTGTGAAGATTTTTGTGATTTTAGGCGGTTAAATATTCTGGTTCTTAGAGCAGAAAACATACAAATATTGTTATAAAAAAATGATAAACAAATAAAATAAACTAAGTGCCCTTACATCACTTTTGCTTTATATAGAAATGTTGGTTATCATTTTAAAAAATTACGAAAGAATGAACATAGCTGAATTTGTTATTTTAAATGATGCAAAAGTATTAAGAGCATTTTTAATGCACTTAAATGGATAAAAAAATCAGGAGATCTAATTATCCTCATGTATATAAAATCAATTCTGATTCAAATCATAATTTTTAAAACGAACGTCCAGTAGGAAGTCCTAGAATAATATATGCTTTATGTTATTTAAATATCTAAACATTTCACTCTTTGTCGTAAATTGGAAAAAAAAACCTCTAAAAAAATCATCATGTTCACAAGACAAAAACCACATAGCATTCTCATAATGTATTTTGAGCAACAGACTCTTAGATTATGCATTACAGGAGGTCAAGATCACCGACTCCAATTTTTCTTTAAATCTCGAAACAGTCTTATTTTCCCAAAGGAAACATTCTAAATGCATTTTATAAATCATAGCACCTGGCCATTTATAAACTTTGCCACACTTTTGTGACGGATGCTAAATTATATTCAATGAAAACGGATGAAATTCAAGATGGTATGAAGTGAGAAGTAGAAAAATTGAATGCAATTTTTCAAATGAAAGCCATACAAACAGAAATTCCAATGAAATTACTTCCTGTGTTTAAGCTTTCTCAGATATATGCTTCCAACAGAAACGTTCAAACCATGCTCCTATTTTCTTCAGCAATCAAAACAAAATAATTAATTTTTGACGATTCTATGAATTTTACTTAACCCCTTGACCATCGATATAATCGATTTTTTAAAATTAGAAGGCACAGTAAAAATGAAAAAGATTTAGTACATATGCCATTGAAATATTGCTGAGAGCCATGAATGCATTTGTACACTGCTAGCCAGGGCAACCTTGCTTCAAGGTGCTAAATGCAAAGTAAATCAGTGTGCTGTGAATGAGCTGGTTTCTTGGACTTGAAAAAAAAATTGCGGCTGCCCCCACCCCCCTGAACTTTGACATTTATTAAGGAACAAATCGGTTGAAGTACAAACTCAATAATCAAACATTCAGTGGAAATCCTCAGCCACACTCAGCAGTTTTACGCTCTCCAAAAAAAAAAAACTCCAAGAGATACACGCTGATGCAAAGGATCAGAAAATCATTTGCAGTCAGTGCCAATACACATAAACCGAGCGTTGCTGAACTTGAGAGGTCAGGGTTTGATAAAGATCAAAAGCAGGATCTCAAGGACCTCTACACCCAGCTGTTAGTTCCTATGCCTTCATCGACCATTGTTTCGAAACCTAAAACCAAAACCTTGGATGCATTTTTAACAGGTTTATATCTATAACATCTTAGCAAATAAAATAGATCCGGTTATGTACATGTAACGTTTCCCTAGAATAGTCTTTCTGAAGGTATCCATCTTATGACCAGAAGTATTGAAATTGGTAGGATGACAACATCCTAATTGTTATAGCCATGCATAAAAATTCACAAAGAGTTTGGTGGAAGTTCTGGATTTATACTTAACTTGTTCTTTAAGATCGGCCTCCCACAATTTTTCTTTTTATTTATGTTCCCTACAGCTAGAAATTTTTGTCCCCCGATCTTTCAATACCATTATCACTTAAATGTAGACACGTCTATTGCTGGTTGAATGGCTTTTTGCGAAATAACACATGGCTGAAATTTAAGTTTCCTGCTAAGAATAAATACCTCTAACTTATTATGTAAGATATATGGTACCAACCTATGTTCGCCTAGCTTATTCCCCCTCATTAAAAATATTGGTTTCAATTGTATGAGCTTTTAAGCAATTTGAGATATATTTGATGTTATGGCCTTTGTAAGAAAAGTCACAATTTAAAAATAAGATTCTTACTCAAAATGTTTGATGCGATGAAATGTTGCAGCGTCGTTGTTTGGAGCGTGTGCTATTACGATTCTTCCATTTCTTTTGTCTGTATTTTTCGAATCTATTGTTTTACACAGTCGACAAATTCGCCAAATAATCACTCTTCAGTTTGTTTCTTTAACCTGATCATGTGTTGAAAGTTTAATATTATAAGTTTCAGTTCTATTTGCATGATAGCCTGGGTGTCTTTTTCTTGATTGAACCCACAGCAAAATATCAATACAGATATTCAAACAGATAGTGAGTCTTTTTTCGAATATTCATAACAATGGTCATCTACAGAAGTTGATAAATACTCAAAATAGAGGCAAATAAGAACGACTTCCATACTAGATATTAAAAAACCTAATGCAAGCAACACTATACTAGTTTTAGTCTATGTAGATTTATAAAAAAAAGGAAAGCCAGTTCTACTTCAGTTTGTGTATGTCAACTTAAATTACACAGCTGTGGAAAACAAATAGATTTTTTTAGAGATGCGACACTCCTTCGGATAAAATTTAATTTCCAGAGGATGGTAACAAAATTTACGGCCTAGTCTTTAAAAAAGTCTACGCATGCAAAAAGCTGTTACTAAATATACGACCCTTAGGTTTCTAACTTATGGTTTGGAAAAGGTGGAAAATGCTTTTGCACGAAAAATAAAAAGATTTATCATGTGTTTCACTACGTAACCATAAAAGTGATGTTTTAACACTATTACTGACAATACCTTTTGTTCAATATATTTCTGCTAGAAATATAATCAAAAAAAGGTCCAAAGCGAATGAATTTTTCGCATTCCTGAAAAGTGACCATTTTAAGACAATGCTCTATGGCTTCCTAGCCTCAAATTATAATTTCTCAATTTCTCAGTTATATGATTCTAAAATTCTTAGTTTAGAGCTTAAAGTCAATGTAAGCGGAATGTAAAAAATCGTTTGTTTTTTCATACTTTTTTAATGGCTCTAAAGGAATGGCATATTTTATTCACAGGTTGTAAGACCACGTGTCGTAAAGCTGTTAATCTTACTTCATATGTCCGGGGAAAGGTTTATTGTACTGTTCACGTTATAATTGACTCCACCTGTACATGCATCATTGATAATTATTGTGAAGCGCTTATTTGTGTGTTCGTTTTATTTACCACGTTTAAGCCTTTTGGTGTCCAATAAAGCTGGCTTGTCAATAAGACCAGAGACTTAAGGATGAAATCAGTAAAATTAGTCACTGCTTCAATGACATGAGAATTATGCAAAAGTCTTGCGTATTCAGAGGTGGATCTCTTAATTACCAATACTCAGTAGCTATCGCCTTTGGCACAATGTATTGTTTTTTCTTTTTCTTCTTTTTTAATATTAGATCATAACGTACCCAATTACTGTCATATAATAATTTTGCATTCAACAAAGGTCATAATTATATGGAAACATATCAAGTGTCAGGTAATTTTTAAGGTTAAGAGTGTAATAATTTCAGAGAAGAAAACGTCTGTCCGCAAATAGAACAAAGCTGTATTGTAATTTTATTCTGTTCTTTTTCGGCTTCAAAACCACAAAGTGCAAAATTGCAAATGCCTTTACATCCATATAAAACACCAGCCCTCTAAAATTTCGAATGGTTCGCGTTGAAAACTACATAAAATGTCGATAGAATCTTTTTAACCTCACCCTTCGATATGGTCTGAGGGTTCGCCAGCCAGTATACAAGCAACGGCCCGAGTTGACGATGGTTTTGGCGTGCTTTCTTCACTGAAACATCTCACTTGACACTAAGAGATGTTTTCCGTGCATTTCCCTGAGTGCAATGTAAGTGATGTCGATACATTTTCAAAACTTGCATAAACAACTGCAATATAAAGCCATGAGTTACTGATGATCCTGATAGAGAGTGTTTTTTGTTTTGTTTTTTCAATATAATATTCCTGAAATTTTAAATTTAAATATACACCACGTACACGACACTATGGAAGACAATAATATAATAAATTAGCATGTGAATATTTCTTTTAAAGTTTTGACGCCTACGTTTCCTTGACGAAAGAAAATAAAGAAGAAATCAATAATAGAATACGTTGCAAAATAACAAAAATTTCGCCCTGTCATGACAGTGACAATCTCAGTGCGCCTCCTCCAATATTTATGAGACTAAATACAAAGTACACTGAAATAAATGTGTCCATTCACTTTTGTTTACCGTGCAATGCATTAAGATATTTGGACTTTTTTGTTTATGAGGATGTATTTAGATTAGTATAAGCAATTGTGTGGAAGTTAAATTATTTGGATAAAGGCTTGACAAGAGAGCTAATAGTATGAATGAATTCAGAAGAGGGTTATTGCAAACTTTGAAACAAATAAAATAATAGTAAAAAAAGCTAAAACGTCAATAATGTCAGTTTGAAGAAATTTGAAATGGAAAGCCACAGAAGCAGATAACATATTAATGTAAATAATTACGGCAGTAGGAACAGATCTGACGACGTAGGTCTTATTGAATTTTATAAGTGACAGAAGTACAATCCGAGAGGATCTTTAAAATCTGATTTAAAGGACTTCTAAGGAACTAGTGGAAATAGAATGTGAACTTCACAGAACAATTTTAGAGTCATTTCCCAAAAGTTTTGCGAATATTTTTAATTGTTGAGAAACTTGAATAGCTGTTTCATATGCTAAAAAAATTATACATTGATGGTAATGATAATAGAGCTATTAGAAATCCATAATGGTGTCGAACAGCATCTATGAGAGTTGAAAGTAACATAGTGATTTCAAATCTATCAAAAGAGGTGTGAGAAAGGGGTGTAAAATGATCTTTTGAACCCTATAGTGATATAAACTTAAAGAACCAAGAGATATATCAGGCTTACAAGTAAATGGATGTGATTAAAGAAGGACTTGTCTCCTATCTTTGGATGAGAAAAAAATTAATTGCACAGTCAATTTTAAGATATCATCTGATCCGAAATGCAATGTCATAAGCAAAGATTAACAAATCAAACAAATTACAAAATAGTGAGGGTGTGAGAATAAAGAAGGAAACTGAGAAAAAACTGGAAACAAAAGAGATGTGTTTAATCTGAAAAAAATGATGACCATCATGGACAGAAATAGTCCAGTGAATCGGCACTGAAAGAAACGAAACTTCAGCAATTATCAATTAAAACCTTATCGGCAGGCGATACAATAGTTCCTTTACATAGCGTAGAATATGGTTAAGATAAGCAGCAAGCTGTGCCGGTTGTGGGTCCTCTTTTTTTGACGTAATAGAAAATTATTGGAAGAAAATTCATGCTTGAACAATACTAGGCAATTAGTTAAAGCTTTTAAATCTTGGTTGAAGTTGAATGTCTGTAAATATTGGAAGAAGACTAACCATAATCTATGGTCCTTAATTAGTATATTGAAATGTATTTTCCTCTCTCTAGTCCATAATCATTCTTGATTCACAACTAGACCTCACACTGATGAAAAGACTGGCAGTGGCCAGTTATAGATCTGTGGTTCTAAAGTACCTAATTGAGGATGAGGTATATGAGACGGTCAAAAGCCATTCACATATAGTGATCTGTTATTTGACGTTAAGTGAGTTGGTTAATGAAATTAGCAAAGACACCTCTGAAATGATATATTATATGGTGTATTGGCAGTCATCTCTAAATAGCTTAACGGCGTGAACAAGCAATATATCTGTAATGATCTATTATTTGTTATACATAAGCCATAAAAACCATAAAAAGATTAACCACGAATGGGATATTTGAGATGAACAACCATAAATCTGCGCTGATCATAATTCGGTACATTCTTAGTAAATAAAGAATAGGCTTTGTGTCACATGAACATCTGATATATCTGTAATGACCGTTTATCCGGCGTGTTTTGTTTTTCTTACGCACTATCCCCTATGGTCTCTGTAAATATATCTCTGTATAAAACTAAATTGAATAGTAAGCTGTTTTGTGAACAACATATTTCAAATAAAGTAAAGAGTTTCAAGAAATCAGGACCAAACGGAAAACAAGTATTTTTCTTCAATCTCTATAACTTGCAATCGAGATTAAAACAGCTGATAAATTAATACTGCTAACACAATTCAGAAAGAACTGGCTGCTGTGAAGAACGAACACTGATGATTGTGTATCGCCTATATGAGGTCATGCGATAAACATATTGTTGGAAGTTGTGTCAATTGTTGGATGCGCCTCAGTTAAACCCCGATGAAATGTAGAAATCTGACACAGCTTAAAATTACTTTAAGCCTATTGCGTTGACTTGATAGTATAATTGTATAATTATTCCCTTCCACAGCTGAATTAAGTTAATGCCTTTATTTATATAACTGTTACAAAGCATGTAATCTATTAAGTGCCATCATTGGCTGTTGATTATAAGTTACATTACACTGGCAGGTGATAAAAGAGTTACTTTAGGCCTATTGTGTTGACTTGGTAATATAATTGTATAATCATTCCTTTTCGGAGCTTAGTTAAGTTAATGAATGTATCTATATAATGATACAAAGCATGTAATCTATTAAGTGGCATCATTGCCTGTTGAATTTAGTTTTATTGTTTTGTCTAGTAGTTATTTACGTTTGATCAAAGAACACTTAAATTTTAGAATTTAATTGGATTTGTCAAATTGAACTTCTGTGATCATAGCTTTATTTTTAATGCAGTTGAATTGCTTGAGCCATATCCCCACACGTGCCTAAAGGGCCATGAGTTCAAATAGTAAATAGCACAAAGCCTTTCACGACAAGCATCTTCCTGTGAATCCTAGATCTACGCTTTCCTGTCTTGTAGTTTACCATAACCACTCATTCCTCAATATATCAGGGTAACGGATTTTGAGCTGGTGGCAATCAATATCTGTACTATGTTTTGGATTCCTTTGATGAGTCTTCAGTATATAGTGAACAGGCGTAAAAACGTAAAGGGGCCAAGATTGACAATTTTTTCAGCAATTTTCAATTTTTGGGCAGCATATAATGTCTGAACAGTATCATCATCATCATCATCATCATCATCATCATCATCATCATCATCATCATCATCATCATCATCATCATCATCATCATCTTCATCATCATCATCATTGTCATCCTTATTATCATTATTCTTTTTATTTTGCTTCTGAATTTTTCACACTCTATGTAAAGATAGGGTTAAATGGAAGAAAAGTCATTTCGATCATAAGAAATGGGAAGCAAAGAATGCTAAAAAAATGATATGGTCTGGCGTTTTCGAATAAAGAATCCAGGTGCAGTTTGCAAAATGTAAGCGCAGGAAAACTTTTGTGGACTGAACATCTTGTTCATTAAAAAAAACTGCAGCGCTAGATGGCTTGAGTATTTACATACAATTGAACTATCAATTTAAAGAAATATTAAAGAATAAATTAAATTTTACAAAGACTTCAAATCGGTGTTTACAGCACTATCTAAAGAATCTGAGGGCTCAGGAAGTGAACTGCTAAAAAAAAAGTACTTGTTTAAAGAGCTGAATCATATATTCTCTTCGTATTTCATAAGAATTGTACGTTGTTATCCTTAGATGTATTTTCTAATTCTTGATTGATTATGGAAATGAATTATTTCTCTTTTTTGATGCGCGAAAATTATTTTGTTCCTGGGACATAATTTTTTTTTTTTACCAAAAAAAAAAAAAAAAAAAAAGAACACCTAGTACTATGTTTGATATCGTGTATGTAAGTTTTTTTTTTGTTTTGTATTTTTCCACAGGCAGTGTATAGAGGTTGTGGGTGTAAAGGGCACGTTGCTAACGAGTCCGTTCTGAGATCTGCAGGTATCTTTCTGTAGCGCTCTGGGCTGTCGGGGGGCCAGAAAGCCGGAGATCAACCAGTTGTGGGCGGCCATATATAAAATCCTGCAACCTGCACGGAGTTTGAAATGCCTAAATTGTAAAAGACATAAAATCGGGAGTAATAGAAACCTGATTTAACTGTCACAAAGGCTCGAGGAGCTTTGCAAACAGCCAGAACATAAATATCTTTGCGTAGATTATTAATGTATGTGGTAAAAAAAATCAATATTGGTGTTTTACGCGCCAGCTGTGTGATAGGCTTAGAGTATCTGACGACACAAAGTCAATACTCATTAAAACATAAAAAAATTCCTTTATCTTATTGGATCTCTGAGATTTCAGACCATCAGCATCAGCTATGGCGACGTTCGGGCAATGTTTTTTTTTGATTGTTCGGACCATTTTAGTCACGACTTTCTCTGCCAAGACTCAAGCACGTGAGATTTTTTTATTCCATCTTAAACGCACTTTTGTCTCACATTTAAAACTTGAATGGTTTATAAACTAAGATAGAGAAGCTATTATAACAACTATTCCCACCAAGTATGGGCGTTGGTGGCAAATGAGTAATTAAGCCGCCTCTCATATGAAGCGACCTTTCTATTGAGGGTTCAAATTAGAGCTGGCCATCCATGCCTTGGCTTATTAAGGGCCTACTAGCCTGATATCACCTTGTTTATGTTCAATACTAAATCTCACAAACTCATTTAAGTCGTAGATCAACATAACTGCCATTTAATGAAAACTCTCACTTTAGAAATAACTCATAAATTCATTTTTAGAATTTCTTAATGAAGCACTTGTCTATACACAAGCAATAGTAATCAATATCTTACTTCTCAGTGTACGTATTTGGCTTTGAATTCAATCATGTAGATTGTGGGCCTGAGTTATTTTGCAAGCAACCACTTGTTCGGCCAAATTCCTTTTTAGCTTTGTTTTTCTTTGCGAAAGAGGTGATGAAGCACACTAAATAGCATATATTGATATTGAAGCAAAGTCACCTTCCTACTAGTACTGCAGATTTATTTCATTATATTTTGTAAAAAGTAACCTTTCAGTGAGCATGTCAACAGTATTTATTCGAACCAAATCAAAGTTACCGTCTTGTTCATACGTGAACAGTGCATATTATATATGTCAGCAAAGTAACTGGAGAATGAGGGAGAGTGTGACGATTGGTGCTGAATTCAGGTCTAGACTTGAAACGGCTTATATTGTGATTTGGCCTTGTTAATTGGTTAGATTTTCAGTGGGCATGGATTATATCTATTTTTGTTTGATGCTGATATATTGGTTTAAGCTTTGTTTATTCTTTTAGATCTAAGGCTTTCTAGAAGGTTCTTGGAGATGTGGGAACATTGTTTACCTGAAGTGGTTAGATCATAATTATCCATGGTGGGTGTGTCAAGTTTATGTGAAAAGCGGGAAAGTTTGATTAACCATTATTTTTAAATAAATTAGATTAAACAATTCTTCGAATATCACTTTTTCCATTTCGATTTTGAATCTGACCTTTGCTCTAGTCGAGATAAATTGCCCTCTAAGCTTACATTGCTATAGCATCTGCGCACATCCCGGACAATCAATTTTGTTGCAGGTATCTCTTGATCCCCTTTCAGAATAAAAGGGTTTGACAAAGCAACTTCAGTTTGATTTTTTTTTTATAAGAGCTTTATTTGTGTCGCTTGTGTGGAAGATTACAGATCTAGATGGTCTTAATGCCCGCTCCTGCCACCTATTCATCTGCAGTACAAAGTTCATGCGTGCTTGTGTTTTTAGGCACATCGCGAGATGTAGTTGAACAGAGATGTTGGCTGTATTTATTTTATAAACTAACTACAATCTCAAACAAGAGAAAAAGAAAAGCTAAAACACTCGATCAGATAAGCAAACTGGAAAAAAACAGAGAGGCTAGAGAGTATATACCAATATACTCTTACAGAAAGATGGACACGGAAAGAAACAAAAGATTGCATGTTCAACCAAGTCTATTGTACTAGAAACACAAAAAAAAAGTTACATTTAATAAGGGGAAGAGAAAAACACAAGCAACTACTGTAAATCTGTACAAAACAAACAGCTAGATAGTGGAGAAAGGATAGACTTAAGGACAAATAGAAAGTTATCTTGATCAATGGATTTGATGTCAAGCAAATGATTAGTGAAAATGGGGAGAAAATCAACAAATTGAATGAAAATGGGTGCAAAAGCAGAGGCTGACTGACCATACATGTTCAAATAGGCATTCACATTTCTTTTTATTTTGCTAGAAGGCAAAAGAGTAACAGAATCCAAGCCGTCCTTGGTGTCGAATGTATAACAAAGAGAAAATGGGGGAGTTTAAAACTCTACCTTTAATAGAATTCCGAAGTACAGAAAGAAATAGTCGATAAATAAAACTAAAATTAAAGTAAAAATGATCTAGATCTATTTGTAGTGAAATGTATATGGACTTACTTACAGTATGGAGCTTAATCCTTGATGTAGAGCAAGCAATGGCGTCAACACAAAGAGAGCTCGAACTTCTATAAAAAAAATATTCCACTGTTAGTCCAGAAATACTAAAAAAAAGTACAAACTAAAGGAAAAAAAAATTATCCAAATTTATTATGACTGAAGTAAAGCAAGTGAAAAAATTTAGAAATATACGATGGAAGACATTGAAATGTTGATCAGAGTATCAAGAAAACGACCTGTCTCCTTCAAGATCTATCGAAAGTGTCCCCAGAAGAGCTGGTTCTGTTTATGTTGACTTATAAACCCATGCGTTGAAAAACTATTATTTTCTCGAAGCTGTGGGCGGTGGGTATAATCAATTATTTGTAAGATCGCTGGAGAGAGCTGGTATAGATCATTGAGAGATAAACCGCTGCGGTTAGGGAATTTGAAGATCTAAATAAATGTAGAAGTTAGATTGCTGTCCTAAAATCGTTTCTTATCTAAATAAATACCTTTTTGTTCTATTTTCGTAAAGACTTGGGGTGTTTTCTGTTCATTAGTGTATTTAAAAGAACCCAGTGTCACAGGCATTGTTCAACTATAACGAACCAGCTTTAAGCCATTCCTGACTGAGAAGGAAGAAGAAGAGCAGGATTTTTTTGTCGAGCGTGCGCATGCAAAATATATTGTACAGTCATGTAAGGCATACTTTAATGGCTTCTATCTTTGCTCCCCAGGGCTTAGCTGTGATCGTGGTTGGGTAACAGCACCCAATGGTGTAGATTGCTTTAAGTTATTTGATAATCCAACAAAATCCTGGTATGATGCCAGGCGAGCATGCAAGAGCAACGGCGGAGACCTAGTGACCATTCGCGACAAGGACAGGTCAAACTTTATTAAAGGTTAGAAGAGCAACTATTGAGAGAACTAGTTTAAATACAGTTTGCTGGTTTGGTTCTTGTACTTAATTCGAAAAATTTTGCACATTTTTATGCACTTCAAATTGATGTTGATATTCACTCATTACTTTTTACGAGTCCATGTTGAGACTGCAGCTAATGGTTACTACAAATTGATATCTAAAATTCAATGATGGAGGGATATTTGTTTCTGACATGAGCTTGCAATACTGATTATTCATGAGCGTGTTAAACAACACCCTTTTCGAGTTGATGCGTATCTCTGTCTATATCGCTGCAATGAAAACTCGAAATGTTCAATAGGACAACAGAATGAAGGGACATATAAATGCTAAGGTTTGCTGAACATCCATCAACTTTAGAATGTTTCTTCCTAACTATAATTGAGATAAAGGCAAATAATGCGTTTAAAAATTTTTGACGGGCCCCAATAAAAGCTATAAAAGAAAATGTTATTTTTGCCTATAGAGGACCATGTACATAATATTCTGCTGGTTGCTGTTAGTATCATCAAAAATGGACAAGATCCCCACTCAGAAAACACCACAAACAATACAAAATCTGGGATCTAAATGATACAATGTGAACTGATTTGATATGTTCGCCTTCCGTAGACCCCACAAGCTTAAGGACACATTAGTACATTCCAAAACAATTGTAAGGGCCGATTAACTTAGGTTTTCAACCCTTTAATGCAGCGATATGCAAAACATGCAGATACACTACGATTACATCATATGTTAAATCTTCATCAAATAATGCCACATATATTATCCCATATAGTTTATCTTTCATGTCTCACAACATTATATTCCTAATCACATGAATCAAATGCAACAAACAATTTTTTTGCTCGAAATATTAAAAGCATGCTTGACACACCACAAATTTATCCCCACAAACGACAGAAATACACCTGTAGCTAGGCATTTCAATTTCCGAGACCATAGTATTGACCATGTAAATATAATAGCAATTGGTTGTTTATCCCCCTCCCACTCCATAAAGAAACTCAACAGAGAAACCCAAAGAGAAAGAAAGTAGGTATAGTGCAAATCCAACTGTCGTCATGAGATGCCGCGTAAAACATTAGATATAAGGGACCCCCTAAAATCTAGATCTGAATAACATTCGCGTCGTATGAAATGGAATGAGATGCCGATTCATTCTTTCCCATATTTTATATTTTTTGTGTATTGTGATTTTTATGTTCGTAAAACTTTTGAACGATTGAAGTAATGAATTCCTGCTATTTTAGATAGCTAAATTCTCGTGGATATAAAGCTAGAATCTAAGTCTGTAGGCCTAATAGGGTCTATCTAGATTTAGACAATGACGCCTTAATTTAGATAGCTAAGCTAAAATCTAGACTTTTGCTTCAATTGTAACTTTGAATAAAAGATATTCATAAGAGTATCTCTATGGCCTCAATTTTAAACCGGGAATTTATAGATTTCAAACTCTCTGTTAGCAACATGGCTGACCATAAAATCCTAAGTTATAATTTCAGGAAACAATATACAAACAAAAATTAGAATGAGAAAGAATTTGAACTAGAGATAAACAGTGCACTCCTCCACCTCAGCCAATCTTTGATACAAAGTTTGAAGTCATTCTCTTCTGAGATTGTTGAAAGTTTCTTCTCCAGTATGTTGAAATTTTAAAAAAAAGGTAATGGACCTATTTAGAACTGCATATTTTTTATGCAACTTCCTGCCAATTTTTCATATTTCTGAGTCATGTGTTTTTTTAGATTACTCTGCTCGTTGAATTTTCGTTGAATTTTTATCCTATCTCATTTGCTACTAGATCTATATTTTAGACTCCAGCACACTCATTCTCTTCTTCGCAGCTTTAATTGTATGGTGGAAATCATATCAGAGCCTTACAGAATTTAGAGAATGATTATAAAAACAGCATTAAAAGTTTGGTGCATAAATATTGTGTTACAGAGATTATGTCTAAGCAAAATGATGAAAACCAGCAAGGAGTTTGGTTTGTCTATAACTAGGTTTATTTTAAAAAGTGCTTTAGACCTAAACAAATGAAATACCCCAAACTTTTAGAGCAAGGTCGTCAACTGAAAATTACACGTATTAAGTAAAAAAAAAAAAAAAAAAACAACAACAAAATCAAAAAGAAAAAATGCGCTTAAATCTAAGCTAATAATGGTGCAGGTTATAGATCTGCATTCAAGGAGCGAATGCAGGAAGCTAGGCCTACATTACTTACATAGATGATTTTTCGATCTATTCATTTGACATTTTCTTATTGTTTTTCTTTACAGAGCAATTCGTATATAATAACACAAGTTCGATGTGGATTGGATTACGCAAATTACGTAGAAGTGAAAAGTGGCGCTGGCTGGATGAAGACCTAAAGGTAAGTGATATTTCTGATTGATTCTCTTGTTTCATTTGTATTGTTTTTGCGCGTCAGGCTTAGAACTATGTTAGAGAAAAGACATAACAATCCTTTGGGACATTCAGTACTTCAAAACGACATTTTTTTTTTTTACTAAGATCGAGATGAATCAGGATGTATGAGCTGTGCACTCTCATAATAAAAATTATAGGTACGAGGTACGAGCCTTCTTACGGATGTTGACTGTTCGCCATTTTTCTAATGGCCTCATAGCTCAACAAAGACTTTAAAACTTCAAGAGTTTCGGTTAGAACAATAATTAGTATTATTTACTTGTTAAAGGCTGATCTTTTCTAACTTTGTTTTACGGCCCCTAACTTAATTGCGATCTTTATGTGCTGAAAAAAGCGGCATGTAAAAAAATAAACCAAAAAACAGCAGAGTTATGAATAACAAAAGGGAAAAAAAGAATTGCTATTCTATGCTACGTCTATCAGCTAAGGGGCTATTGCCTTGTTTAATTCGGCCATAGAGAGGGAACCAAGGTATCAATGAGACAGACTAAAGCAGGAGCTCCAAAGAAGAGGAGACGTAAAAGTGGAGAGGGCTAAATAAAAATAAATACATGAATAAGTAAGGGGTTACTTGCTTTCAAACGTAAAGATAGAGCTGATGTGAGGTTCGGTCGCATCCAATGTCAGCATTAGGGAGGACTTTATGGACAATCATTCCAACTTCATAATCTCTGTCACTGATTTATAATTTGTCAAATACTGGGTTTGATCTTCTATACACGCTGTCCATTTTCTCTTGCATAAGCTTAATATATCCCATTACCTTTTTCATCTTGAATTCGAATTAATCTAATTTTTCAGCCTCTCTGGATGTCTTAATATTATTTCATATGACATTACAAAATTTTTCTGACAGTTTAACGAATTGGCTGATAATAAATATATACATTGACACAACCATGCACCTTGTTGCTCAACAATGCAGGCGCATACCATCTCAATGTGCACAAATAATAGAGGATTTCATGACAGCTCGAAAAAACCAAAATCTATTTTTTTTCAAAGTACGAAAAAAAAAAAAAATAAAATATGTATAAGCCGCTGTAGATATAATACTAATTAAATTTTACGGATTTTATATGTAAAAGAACTAATTCGCCTTAAATAAGCTCACTATCGACTGTTAAACGCTTTCAAAGGTCTGAAACGTTTTTTAACTCTTATTTCAGAAGTTGGACACGCCATAATACCTTGAGCTATTTGCACCGCCCTAGATCTCTAGCTTTCCAACCCTTCGTAAATGTTTTGTTAAGGGCTTTAAAACGATAACGTTTCTGCACTAAACATTCCTATATGACGAACAACTAGCAAAGAGCATAAAACTTGGAGTCAATGGAAAGACAATAATTTATTTCAAAGCCATTGCCGCTCTTATGCGGAAACCAGAAACCAAAAACAAACAAAACAAAATCAGAAAGAAAAGTCGTTACTGCATCATACACTAAAGAAAGAGTCACATAGAAAGAGAGAGTTAAGAGAGAAAGTGGAAGAAATGATACAGAAAAAGTGACAGACAGAGAGTGACATAAAGAGTGCGAAAGTCAAGGAGAGAGTGATAGAGACAACTCAGGAAAGAAACAGAGAAAGAGAGATTAATAGTGAGAGAGTGCGTGAGAGGAAAGGAGACAGCAAAATGAAGAAACAGAGACAGGTGCCTATAAAGAGAACGAAATCGATATTAATAGAGAGAGAAAGAGTGACTGAGAAAATGAGAGAGAGAGAGAGAGAGAGAGAGAGAGAGAGAGAGAGCGTTAAATTGACTGCACCAGAGACTTGACGGGTAAAACATTTGTATAAATAGCGCCGTAACTCAGAATTTCGATGACTTTTCTTGAGTTACATCGATCGTTAGATTTCAAGCTAGACAATGGTGTATTGTTTAACATAAAGCCCAAGGCCGCTTATAAGGGAGCAAGAAGTAGTCAAGAATTCACAAAATTTGACATTTTAACAGTCCAAGATAATAAATACGTTTCGCTCGCTTGGTTAAAACTGAGAAGCTGTGGTGGAAAAAGAAATAAGTAGAAACATTATTTTTTTCCTGTTTTTAAATTTAAGGAGTGTGTGTGTG
>BLXT01008078.1:158810-170520 GCA_019648995.1 Plakobranchus ocellatus
AAATAATCGTGTCAGATTGAAATGTATTGCTCACAAACCTTCTAAATCGTTTTTGTATTGATATAAGTTCTGCCGATCATTTGATACCACAGATTTTATCATTAACAGACTCCTTGGCAGGAATTCTAGGGACTACACTTGTTTATAAATTAATACGAGGACACTTTGTTTTAAGATTGACAGTTTTTTAATTAGTTTCATGAGGTATTTCAATGTAGACAAGTCGGGCACAATCTTTCAGAATCAAAACCATCTGTCACAAAATTTCCTTGCTCTCTCCATAACAACCTCGACCCCACACCCACCCCTTTCCCGTCTTTACACACACACACACACACTCACACGCACTAAGAAAAGTCCTTCATCATCCCTGTTCCTCTTCAACCTCACACGCTCAAAAGTCCCCTCTATCTCTATACTATTTGCCAGGACAACCTTTCTGATCAACAACAAAGAATTCTGTGACATCAACGCCGGCTGCTGTAAGTTTACTTTCCAGTCGTGCCAGATTGGGTGGGGCGAGTCCCCGCACTCGGGTCAAGATCCAGGCAAATTCTGTAAAAATGATTTGATTTCACGTCAAACATTCAACTGTAATACAATCTTTCACACAGCGTTAACAATGTTATCTAAGTTAAATATATTGATAATGAATTGATGTTCTACCCACTCCATAGCAAGAGGCAGAAGAGGAGGTATATGTTCCCTTTAAACGCACAAGCCTCGTCTTGATTACAGTTCTAGATTCTACGCCCACTCTACACAACCCACTGCGAGTTATTCACAGACTTCAACGCTAACACAGAAACCATGTTCATTTTCTTGAAGTACTCTGTTTTATGTCTCACCGAGGTGCATACGAACTTTATTATCTTGAAAAGTATGCTTGTTTGGAATACAAAGTACTTAAAAATAATTAAATTGAAATGCAAGCATTCGTCAGCCCAGAAATGACTACCGCACAATATTTTATCTGTTAAACAAACAAAATTTAAATGACAACAGTATTTTAAAAAAACCCAAAATTTCACCTTGAATTTCATAGCATGCTAGAACAGTAAATTTAGTTACTGTTACCTTTTTATTCACATAATTGGACTTAATCTGTAAAACACTTGAAATCATTATTATTAAGGATTCTCTTGTTATAGAACCAATGTATATATATATATATATATATATATATATATATATATATATATCATTAAAAAACTTGGTTTGACAAGGTTTTCTTCACTTACGAAGATTAAATTCCACCAGCTGAGTGCAAGAGAAGATAACCGAGTAATTCCTGTAATCAGTTTCTTGAATGATGTAATTCGGTGTCTTGGTCGGTGGAGCTTTCAATGGCAAAGAAAGAACAAGAAAAGTTTTAAAAGGTATTGGATATCAGGATGATTTTGATTTTGGGACTTCTGTTACAGCCTGCAGGATCTTTTGAAATGCTCATGGTCAATACAAATGTGCTTTTAATGCAAGAGCTATTTATTATGGACAAGATTGGATCTAGATTTGCTCATCGACGCCGAATTAGGTGGGTTTCTCTGAGAATTTCCAGTGTTTGTATGTAGGTGTTTATTTTTTAAACTTTGTTCAATCTGGATCTAGACTATTCGAAATAATACTTTTTTCTAATGCGATACTTTTTTTATGAGGTCTGATTCGTTAATATATTTCTTTTTTACTTTGGAGAAAGGTGGCATAATGTAAACACGTTGAATACGAGCTTATTTTTCTTTTGGGAATATTTCGTATCATTATATTATTTATTCATGAAATGGCATATTATTTTCTAGATATTCTGTCCTAATCTAAAAAAAAGCAGAGCCTGTATTTATGAAAATTCAAGATTCCGAGAGATTGTTAGCAGGACTTTGCTTGTATTGAAGGAACAGATCTACCTCGAGTTATATATTCAGTATTTTAGGGACTCTAGTTAATTATTGATGATAGAATCCTGAGTTTGTGAGCGGAGTGGTAACGTAGGCCTATAATAAACTCGTATTAAATTTTGTAGAACAATTGGAGATCTGGTGGATAAAATCAATTCATTATTAATCTTTCGCCAACTCTGTCATTTCATACAATTTTCCTCGAGTTCTGAGCGAACTAGACTTGTTTAAAAAATGCATGTTTAAAAGTATTCAATAGGCGTCCGTGTTAAATTTAGGACTGGATCTTAAATAGCATAGCCGCACCTTTTAGTGACACTTTTAGATTGAAAATCCAAGCACATCTCAGAAGAAAGTGCTAAGAACAATTTCAGTTGCTTAAAAAAGTGAATTTTGTATAGATTTTAAATGCCAAAAAATAAATATTTTGTGTGAAAAATGGAAGACAACAACCTTGCGATAACGTCAAGAAGAACTTGGTGAAGAAGCTAAAAAAAAAAAAGGAAGAATCACTTTCATATCCCTGGGCATTGACTGATAGCTTTATGACCAGTGCAATGTCTTTTCTGTTTCTATCTATGTATTTATTTTCGTCCACCAGTGGTTTTCTTTCATCCTTTTTTCACTTGCTTAATACTCTCTCTCTCTTTCTCTCTGTCTCTCTCTGTCTCTCTCTCCCTCTTTTTCCTCACGCATTCTCCCTATCTCTAAAAAAGAAAGAAGAGGCTTTAGTACTTGGTAACTAGAATTTATTTGAAGAAAAAAAAATTATGATAATAATAATAATAATATTTCTCACCCATTTCACACTTTCTCATCTCTAAATTATTCTCCAAAAACAATCAAAGAAAGCGTCACGTACCTCCACCAAAAGCAACGATGAATTCTGCCGGCCTGTCTGGGTTTGGTACAGTAGCCAAGCCATTGACCGTACTGTTTTTCAGTATAACTTTCCTCCCAAACCTGGAGAGGGACATATCATTAAATGAGTTTAATACATTGATCAATCATTCATCCATAAATATCTTGAGAATATACCTCAGAACAAAGTTGTTGATGAATGTGTCTAACATTGCCTAACTTTTGGAACACTCACGAAACCAAGTCTTGATTTTCTGTACGGGAAAATTTTTCTCTTTTCTTAAATTTGTTTGCTCTTCTTCTGCTTATGATACGAAAATATTTTTAGTAAATTTAAAATATCTGTGCAAATAATCGCACGATATTCAGCTTGCATTCTGTTTTGTTGTGACGAATGGCTTAGTTCTGTTTATTATAGATCTAGTTGAACACTGCCTTTAATAATGAGTTCTTGTTGAACAGAAACTACTACAAGTCTTGCTGAAAATTAAAAAAAAAAATTATATTAATTTGAATCAGGAACAATTTCAGAACAGCAACTTACTTTATACAAATACTTAGATCTACAAGATCTCTGACATCAGCGGTTTATCTCTTAGCAACCTCTGCAAGTTTTCCCTAAGACCTCTCAACCATTTTCATATACCCACCGCCCACAGCTTCTAATAAATAACAGTTGTTTAATGCATACAACCAGCTATATCCAAAATATGGTAGATTCATCGAATTGTGTCATCAAAGTTAGCTAAAAATATTTACCATTCATCCCCCCTCCCCCACTCTTTTACACTATAAACGTCTATACCCGTCATGGACATGACTTAACAACTTCCTGTAAACAATGTTCCCACACCTTCGAGAATGATCTAGAGATACCTAGATTTGAAATGCCAAACAAAGGTAAATTGAAAATAGTGCTACTAAATTAAATAGGTTTAATCTAGGCCTATTTAAAATATGACGAAGCATTACGAAGCAAACAAGGCCAGATCAAAACGTCAGCCGGACTGAGTCTAGATCTAGACTTAGATGATATGTTTTCCTTCATTTAAATTTAAGATAATCCTCCATTTTTTTCTCAAATTATTTACATTTCAAATTTGATGTGATAAGTGCGTAACAATTACTTCTAAAACAGTAAAGACAACTAACAACATAAACTATTTGAAAAAAAAAAAACTTCACAGAGGCAAGAAGTAGCCATAACTTTTGATTCATTTTCCTCAATTATTTTAGGTTGGTAGTTGTATATCTTATTCATACTACTGTAATTCCAACCATCCCTGCATCTTGAAGACTCTTAAGCTAATAAACCTCTTTCCAAGAGTGATGTGCCCACTTTTCCCCATTATATTTCACTAACAAAACTGAAGGCTCTGAAACAGCAGTAGATAAAAATGCACCATATCTAAACCATATAAGGGGGGAAAAGCTGCCAAGACATGCAAGAAGAAAGAAAAAACGACATTGATCCATTTTTCATATTAAATTTCGTTTTGGAAAGATTGTAACATAAATGACTCACAAGTCCACCCTGAGAGTGCCATTGTTTGTTACACTGATGGCCTTGCCAGCAACGCCGTAGGTCGCAGTAGTACAGTCCAGATCAGCCTCAAAGATGGCAGGGAACCTCTCATATTCGTACCACACGCCCAAGAACTGAAGAAAAAATCATTACTAATTAGTGTGCATTTCTCTTTCCTCGCTCTCTCTTATCTCTCTCCCCTCTTTCTCATCTTTCTCTTCACACCTATTCCTCTCTCTCCTCACTCTATCTATCTCTCCTCCTCTCATGGTTTTCTCTGTGACCGTATCTCCAGCAGATGTATGAAATAGGCTTGATGTCGCTTGTGTCCCACCTACGTATCATTCCTTGCTTGGTGAAGTCACATTTGGCCAACGTTGAGAAGATCGCTATGTCAGCCTTAAGGCCATGTACATGGATATTTTGACAGGTGAAATATATACGAGAATGGGGACCCCATACTATTTTTTGTAAGCCGTTGCATACGATACGCAATGCGTAGTCCCTTCCAGCATGTAATGGCAGTACCCATTTCAGCAGCATATGATTCAAAAGTTTTATGAAGCCGTGTTTCGTGTTGTGTGTTAGTAAGCAGTTTTGTTTCTGGTTCCTTTTTTATCGATTAGAATTAACGAAATCAAAATACAAAATAATATTCACATACATATATACGACACGATCTCGGGAGAGAGCACCTTAAACTATCGATGACTGAATGTACAACAAAGTGTACACGTACTTTTTACACGTATCGTATTACATGTAAAATATGTGTGCAACACAAATCATAGAATGTGACCCTTACTCTGTAGAAATCAGGGTGAGGTATCTTAAAAAAATAGTTTTACATACTTAGCATACAAAAATTCTCCGCTTCGTTACAGTTAGTCAAGTCTGAAAATACATTTTTTTGACTCGCCCCTATTTTAAAGAAAAAAAAAAATTCAACCTATCGTCACTACATTTATCGAAGGTATAACATGTCAGTCACTGTAAATTCTGGAAGGGCATTTGAAATTGCTTATATTAATTTGGTTCCTGTTTAGTTGGCGACGTTCACTATTGTTCGTGAAAATAGAAGATTTATCATTGGCCTTATCATAGTCCAAGAAATCAGAACGTTTAACTTCAGCTACATTCTATGTTTTTTGTGAAGTCATAAAAATGACCGCAAATTACATTACACACGATATGGCAAGATAGCTAATCGAAGTTTTACTTTGTCCATTGACAATAGAAGAAATACTATAAGTGTATTTTGATTCATGAAGGCCGAGTGTTAAGCTCTACTCCATCATACTCAAGGCAAACTAATTACCTTTACCTTTATTCTAGTAACTGAAGCTCGTGTCTTAAATCTTAGTTATTTTTACAACAACTCAAGAGCAGAAAGTTTACCTTACCACCGTTGTAATGAGTTTAAAATATTACTAATAAGACGTAACAGGAGCATCTCTTTAACAACACTTGAAACGGCAGAGAACATACCTGAGCTCTTTCCAGTGTAGCCTGGCCAGTAACATTTGGACATTTACCTTCTTTGATAACAAACTGACCATTAACTGCCGCAGCAAACAGAACAATCATCAAAGTGACAAATTTGGCTAAGGAAACAGAATCCATTTTGGGAAAAGATATTCAAATACAGAAGCCTGACATCAGTTTCTTAGCTTTAGAGAAGATTTTGTTTCTAAATGCAGTCCGCGTTGTATGAAATCTACGTATTTATACAACACAGAAAGGGTGGTCAAACGTTGCACATGATTACTTTGATAAGCTACCAATTGCACGCTTATCTCTTGAATAATTTTTTTTATGATCTCCACTTCACAAGTCAATTATTAAGTGGGTATATATGTTTTATAGCCTAGATTTTTTGTTTATCATACCATGCTAAAGTATGGTTGCGATACAAAAGATATTTTTTCATGATCTTGTGTGAATGTCATTATAGTTTTTGACATCTCAAAAATGTTTTGTATTGATTTGCACCAGTGCAGCTAACTTCCAATTATATAAGAATGAGATTGAAATAATGCTATCTGATTTTGATAACGCAGAGAAACTCATGAAAGAAAATACTATAAAAAAAATACCCAAATATATCGGCTGATTGTTTAAAAAAGCTTAAATTTTTCCTCGCATCATGTATTTTTTGTGGATGAGAGACAATAATACAAAGTTCAAGTTTCAAAATAGTATGTCCCTTACTCGATGAGTTTTCCTGTTTATTCTTTTGTTCACAATGTGTTTTCTTATTTGATCTTTGTCTCGCGATGAGATTTGCGGTTTGATCTTTGTCTCACGATGAGATTTGCGGTTTGATCTTTGTCTCGCGATGAGATTTGCGGTTTGATCTTTGTCTCACGATGTGTTTTATATTTCTCGTCTTATCATTTTTTCACGATGTGTTTTCCTTTTGATCTCTTTGTCATGATGTGTATTCCCGTTTCATCTTCCTTTTGCGGTTTTTACCATTTAATTTTTTTCATTCAATCCGTTTTCCCGTTTAATTTTTCTCTCTCGATGCAACTGCTCTCGAACCTTGAAATTTATGTTAATTTGTATGTTTAGTGTAGATAACGTTGCTTTTCTTTACGTTATTGCACAAAAGCATTATAAAATGAAAATTTCAAGGTATATGAACACTATGAAAACAGTTTCGTATGCCGTAAGATTTCTACCTAAGCCTTCAGACTTCAGCCCTGGGAACAGGTCAAATAATTTTTTAAAATGAGAATGAGATACTGTTATGGGAAAGTGGTTTGACCACACTGACAGGGAGGACCGGAAGGACGCGAGGCACTGGGCAATTTGTGTACAGATAAACAAATTCAGCAGAGTGAGGTCAGGCGGGCTGTGTAGCAGATGGACATTGAGATGCAATAAAGATACCAGTTACTGAAGCGAGCAGAATTGAGTTAGGGAAATCCTTATAATAATTGAAAAAGGAATTGATGATGATGATGATGATGATGATGATGATGATGATGATGATGATGATGATGATGATGATGATGATAATGATCATGATGAAGATGATGATGACTGTCATAGTATGGATGATATAGATGTAGATTAGAACATGTTGACAATGACGACACATTTATGTGAGCAATATGCTCAGTATCAAAACAAACGACTGCTGCAATCTCTTTTGGGACAAGCCCCTTTTATTTTTCACATTCAAAAATGTAGGCGTATAACTTAATATAATACAGCTCAGTCCACTCCAGGCCTCCTTTTTAGATACGATTCAATTTTCAATCCGTTCAAAGACTGTACTTAGAGTGTAATTCAATTTCAGTCCACTCCATGACTCCTTTTTAACGTAGTTAGATTTTCCGCCCGTTTCAGGCCTGCTTCCTGTAAAATTCAACAATGGAATGCATTCTTACTACAACATTTCCACTTATTTGCATTCACATTTCCGTATTTCAAAATTCATAACTAAACATAATTTCTGTTGAAAAAATACACAAAAATGAAGGTTTGTTTCACTAGTTTAAAGCGGCTGTATCAATATTTCTTGGTCTGACGCTGCTCCTTTCCCTTCCTCCTTTTCTCTTTATTCAACTTCACCATTATTGTCTCGATCTTTATTGCTTTCATTTTCGATTTTTGCTTTTTCTTTTATCACTATCTGTTCCTTCTTCATCAATCACAAGACTATTTCAAGTAATATAGCTAGAAGTATACTACTACTACTATCTCAGTGACAAAGACTTAATTTATCACAACTATAGTTAAGGCTGTGAAGTTTTTTGTGAGTCAGAAAACAAACAAAATTAATGGTGATGTTCATTGCTCAGCGTATGGCTTATCCCATTATAATGAATTAACAACAGAAACATTGGCAACAAAAGGTGAAGTTAGCTTTGGTGTGATAACAATAGATGAAGTTATCAATGTTGAACTGCCACCTGAAGCCTCTGTGCATACAACTTTCGGCTCTTCGCCACTAGCAGTGAAACTCGCCGTGATAAGGTCAGACAAACGACAAACGTGATGATTATAAGATCTTATCATGGCGGCATGGAGTTATCTGATTCATTAAATGTGCTGAAAAAAAAACCAATATAATATTAACAAAGCGCTAGTCTATAGATAAAGCATGATATCTATAAGTCGTGTAATCAACGATGGCATTAAAAAAAAATCGGGACTTGCTCGATCTTATCACAATGCAGTAGAAACGAAATGTGTATATTTTAAGAAAATATATTCGGTGAACAAAAACACTTTTAATGAAAATTTCGTAGCCAACATTTAAGGTGAGCTATGACGAATAGATATCGTAGATCTCGGCTTATATTTGAGCTCTTAGTTTCGCCAAAAACAAACACACGAAAACTTGCTAATCATCAACGCAAAAGGCTTAAGGAATTCGAACGCTCACATTCATAAGGTCACTTCCGTGGCGGGAAAAAGAGGTGGAGATGGAAGCGGTGGGCGTCCACTCTAGGGATATAACGCCTGAAAAAATATGTCGGGTTTTTGCCCGCTTTTGTCAGCTTATAGAAAGGGGAAACGCCTGTATTCGACTCCAGGCATACACATGGCAATTTGAAAAAATTCTCTCAAAAGCTGTTTCTGAATAAAACTGTCTGTCTAATCCATTTGGCTGTATCTATCCGATTTGTGATATTACTAATTGTTTTGTTAAAAGCACAAAATATTTTGGTCATGAAAGCTAAATATTTCTAATATTCATATCAGAAAAAGCTGATACCTATAGTTCTTTACACTGACTTAAGCTTGTAGATATCAAAGTTTGTGAAAACAAACAAGAACGAATGAATAACCAAACAGGCTTCGAAGTTTACAGCTCTTAGCCCAAGACACAGAGAGATGATACCATGCTAACTAAATAAACTTGAAGATCTATTTTCTTGCATTTAGGCTAACCATGGCGAACCTTTATTAAACAACAAAAGTATATTAAAAGAATCATCACCAAGGACAAACCTTATCTCCGTTTTTCAAATTCCATAGTCAACAAGTCATTAGGCAACACACGTTTCCTACATAAATTTCTCAAGTTTGATGTTCAGGGCGTAGTTTTCAGTTATTTTATGTATTATTTGTTGCATTATATTAACACACAGTTTGTTTTTTTATGTCTTCATGTCTAATATATTAAAGAAAAAGATGATTATGATTAACACTCATGTTTTCACTAGAGTAATGGGACAAGAAATCCATGGCTGAGGCAGCATCAGCTACTAGCCTAGGTGAGTGGGTTAAGTGTTTCGGGCTGCACATGCCAGTCAAATGCATGTCCGTGAAGCCATCAGTAAGAAGGCTCGATTTGATTGTTTTAGATGCTCTAATACAGACAAAATCTATTAAGGGTGCGGTGTGATAACAGTTTTAGTTGAGTTGACCATAGAGAGACAATCTGTACTTTTCTGAGAGATTCAAAAAATACCTGAATCATCCATACTTACTTTTGAAAAAACGGGTTCATAAATATACAATTACAATTTGATATTCGTAAATCTCAAACTAAAGTTGTTTTCTAATTTCTTAAAACATTGAAATTTCTAGTATCCCTTACTTAAAAAAAATTCTCAATTTAAGATTTTTCATGTATACAGGGCAGTTTTATGAAACAAAAATTACGATCAATACAAAACAGAATAGATCTATTCCACTCTTAACAGACACACATCCACACGCACACAGACATATAAAAAGAAGAAGGAATTATAACACAACACATTTTATTACTGGCATTTACAATAAAAAGTGTGCTTACAAAATTATTCACAAAAAAAGCATTTCAGAAAAGCAAAACGTTACAACAATATTTATGATTTATTAGTGTAGATCCAGACCACCACTAAAGCCATAGCTGCGGCTAACGTAATTTTTTTCCGAATTCAATGTTTGTGTTTTATTATAATTGAATGTCTGAGAGAAAAACACATAATTTAGAGATAAACTGTCACATCAGCTGTCGACGATTCACATCACTCTTTCTCCCCTTCTCATCTTCTTCCCTGCTCCGCAACGCCGGCTGCAGTAAGTTTACTTTCCAGTTGTACCAGATTGGGTGGGGCAACACCACGGACTCGGGTCAGGATCCAGGCAAATTCTTTAAAAAAAACCAAAAAAAAAAAAAAAAAAAAAACCAGGAATAGTACAATCTTGCAAGTGTGAAACATTTATCTGCGCATTATGCTTAGCAGGTATTTATTCAGTTAGAAATGTATCCATAATCTATGAACCTGAATCAAGCCTTGCGGCAAAAGAAACCGGGTTTGATTATAATGTGAAATATTGACTTTATTGCATATTTCAAGGACGATTTTACATTGCAATGTAGTCGTAGTCCCACAATCTACATAGTATCAGATTAGCAAAAACACTCAATAAAGCAAATAAGACATTTCTATAAATCGTTGGTATCTTTTCAAAAATAAAATATCGCAGTGTAATGATTGCGGCAAATCTTTCCACATATAGATCGAAACAAAACAAAAGAAAACAAAAAAACATTTCCTTCGTATTACAGTTTCGAAAGGCCTATGATCCAGATCTTCCGAGAGCCAGTCGATTTTTGCTTTTTCTGTACGAAACTAATCCTCTTTATATTCTTAACTATCTTTTCTTTCTGAAAGCAAAACAGACAAATATTTATCGCTTACGAATATTGAAATCTTCCATCTGACAGCAAGAGAAGACACTCGCGTAATTCGTGTAATCGGTGTCCTGAATGATGTAGTCAGCTTCCTGGCCTGGCGAAACTCTCAAAACCAAAGACCATGGACAGGAAATGGAAGTTAATAAAGTTTACTGATGAAAACAGGAAGCAGAGCGGTTACAGACTAACGAGACTTTCAACATTCTTATGTTGAGTATTATGAAAACACAAAGACTAAGTTGAGACACTGTTACTTTCAAACGTGGGCTTAAGTCTACATATACTGCACTTCCAGAAACATATAAGTACGTTTGAGGATCTCGAAGATGCAATGGTGGTTGAAAAAAATGAAATAAATATAGTAAAAGAATACAACCACCAACTCAAACTTATAAAAACAGATTAAACAACACAGAGTATGTTTAGCAACGTTTCGCACTTTAGGCTTTATCAAATAAAAAAGTGACGATCACAAATAAGATACCGTAGATATGCTCTAAGCAAAGAATCTTAAAATAAAATAAACGTGGGCATAATAATTGATAAGAGCATTTCGCCCCAAGTTCAACTTTACTACATGAGAATCTAACGAACGTTCTGTGAACAATGCTCTCATACCTTTGAGAACCCTCTCGAAATCCCAGATCTGAAACGATGAACATAGCTGAAACAAATGTTATTCTGTTAAAACAATGAAGGCCTAGCTGGTCAAATAACAATAAATATTAGAAATAAACAAAGCTAGATCAAAAGATCAGCTGTTTAAGGCTAGATGTCGATTCA
>BLXT01008083.1:73345-86783 GCA_019648995.1 Plakobranchus ocellatus
ATTATTATTATTATTATTATTATTATTATCATTGTTGTTGTTGTTATTAGGATAAGCTTTTGCTTTCTCAATTTCTTAAGTATTATCTGAAATTTACACATTACTGCACTATAATCTGCATCACAGTCGGCTCCCGGCAGTGACCTCGATGTTTTGACAGCGTTTCAAAATCTTTTCTGAATGAGGATGTAATCTATTTCGCTTCTACTTCTATCTCCGGGGCTCTTCCAAGTCCACTGTCGTCTAGGGTGGTTTTGATACCAAGTAGCTACAACTACTCTGTCTGAAACTGGACACCAACTTCCCAGACTTTTTGCCATTGTTACATCGAATAGGATACCAACGCCTCTTTCATGTGTGTGTCCCCCTGAGTAAATTAGAGTTTTACCCCATAGTTTCATGGAATCTGTCCCTGTCCATCTTACCTCGGCAAGCCCTAGGATGTTAAGTTTTATTCTTTCCATTTCTTTAACAATATTTTATAGTTTTCCTTTCTGATGCAGTGTACACACATTTCACGTTTATATTTTTGATGATTGATCGATATTAATTTTGCGAGCAGACATGGATCACGACCTATGCTGCTCATGGCTATCTCTGCCAAACAAGGGATTTGAATTGGAATCCCAAACCCCCTTAACGTTGTTAACTGAGGTTTTAGTTTAGTTTTGGCTCATTATTTCCTTGGGAAGAGTTACTGCAGTGGTTTCCACTTGCCTGCTGCTAGTTTGTGTAGGGGTCTCCGATAGCCTTCATCTCGCAACTAACCCACAAGGCAGTGGGGATCTATGGGTGACCCTTGTCGTATTAAGGATCTTCTGCGCTTTGCAGATTTTTTTAAAGTCCTACTGGGTCCCACTACCTCGTCATCAATTTAAGATTGATGGGATCACCGGTTTAATCGCCGATTGTCCGACGGATGCAGTTTAACGTCATACCCAGGACTTAATCTATATACTGAAGTAATCTTAATTAATCTTGATGGTATGTCAGACTTAACAATAAATGGAGAAAATCTTAATAATCTCAGGTATGCAGATGATACAGTTTAGTAGCAGAATCTGTCGAACAACTCCAAAAACTTCTAGATGCTTTAGTTTTAGGGAGCGAAAGATCTATTAAGAATGGACATGCCTTTGAATGTAAAGAAAACGGAATGTAGGGTCATCTGAAAGAAATTCTCTAGCCCCAAGTGCAATCTCGTTAGCAAAGGCGAAGAAATCTAACAAGTTACAAAATTAAAATACCTAGGCTACCTGATAACATCAGATGGCAGATGCACAAGTGAAATAAGTAAAAGAATAGTCATGGCCAAAGATACATTCCACAAGATGAAAGCAAAACTTGCAAACAGATACATAAGTATGAAAACCAAAATAAAGGTAATGAAAAAATATGTACGGTCAGCACTTTTGTATGGTAGTGTTGGAAAATAAACAAGGAAACAGGCAAAAAAATTTAAGCAGTGAAGATTTGGTGTATCAAAAGAATGATGTTGGGATATCATGGATAGAAAAAAGTCCAATGAATTGGTACTGAAAGAAGCTAATCTTTAGCAATCACTACTTAAAACCATAAGGCAAAGGCAATTACAGTTTTTAGGCCATATTTGCCGAAAGAGTTTCGAACACTTAGCAATTACTGGAAACATTAAAGGCAAATGCTGTAGAGTTAGATAGAGAATAACTTTCATGGAAAGCCTTCAGTCATGAGCAACAGGCAAGGTAGCAACAACAAATTCATTAAGTTAACTGAGAATGGGTTTTAGTGCAGGAACATGATTCCCAATGTCTGTTTCAGAGAACGTACCTGAAGAAAATTTATACCGAGGCCTACAAGTTCTAGCAAGCTAGAAGAAAAAATACATGGGTGCGACAATAATGCAGATATTGCTTGCTTTAATGTCGTAACAATGATTTCTTACTTTCTGAAGCTTTTTTCGGAAAAGGGAAGATATTATCTGCAAAAATGTGCCTTTTACATTTTTTAAAAATTTAAGATAATAGGAAAAAAAAAAACATTTTTACGCCAAATGAAAGACGAAGTGAATTCCACTACCAAATAGTTAAATTTTTAAAAGATTTCCACTCAATTGTGTACAAAAACTTCTTAATATTTTGAACTGTAGTCTTTTTTACTCAAAACTGAGTTACATCACGAAAACATTCGCCAACCTTTTACTAGTGAACACAAGCAAAAGAAAGAACTCTCAGCATTTTTTAATGTCAATGCACAACGACGTTTGACCCATGCTGCAATCTTTTTTTCTTTTTTTCTATAACTAAGAACCTAAGGTTTTCAAAGACAAAACTACTCCAACATATGAATTTTAAAGATTGCCCAAACACTTTTTGTTGCTTTTGTAATAGAGACATATCGATGGTGACATTAATATTTTAATGTGTTTTTCTTTCAAAGACATATAGGAGATTTTCAAGTCTGATGAATTTGAATCTTTTTTTTTTCGGTGCGGCTAGTGATAAGTGACTAAAATTAAATTCACTTACGATTAATTTATTTGCATTTCTTCAGTGTTACCATTTTAAGAAAACTTTCATTATTTTCAAAATTATGATTTTAAAAAGTATGTGTTATCACGCCTATTTGAAGCAGTCTGGCTCATGTCCATCATTAAATTTCTTTTCTTACAACAAACATATTTTTCTCTCTCTTATTGTTTCACATTTCGCTCTATTTCATGCTCATGGTAATCTACTGTTGCCCGATTGTGATCAATATCTCTCACATATAATCATATCCAGCATACGCAGTGTTTGAAAAAAACTTTTGCTCCTCAGTAACGTAAATCTTTTCAGTTACGCATGGATGTTGATGTGTCAATCAAACATTATCTTAATTAATACTTGTTATGATGGCTTTATGCCACACAACTGTTAGTCAATAGAGTGTGAAGGAATGATAAAAGAGTTATTTTACTTCAGTACCAGCTATAGTGGTTTTGTGGTCCAAACTATGTTATATCACATAATTGTTAGTCCATAGAGTGTGAAGATTTGATCCAACAGTTATTTTACTTCATTACCAGCTATAATAGTTTTATGGTACAAACTATGTTATGTCAAACAATTGTTAGTCTATAGAGTGTGAAGGGATGATCCAACAGTTATCTTACTTCAGTACCAGCTATAGTGGTTTTATGATACAAACTATGTTATGTCACACAATTGTTGGTCTGTAGAGTGTGAAGAGATGATGCAACAGTTATTTTACTTCAGTATCAGCTATAGTGGTTTTACGGTACAAACTATGTTATGTCACACAACTGTTAGTCAATAGAGTGTGAAGCGATGATCCAACAGTTATTTTACTTCAGTACCAGCTATAGTGGTTTTATGGTCCAAACTATGCTATGTCACAAAATTGTTAGTCTATAGAGTTTGAGGGGGTGATCCAATAGTTATCATACTTTAGTAATAGTTGAATGTTGACACTTTATGGTGATTGAAAGGCAATTTCATAATGGTAGTTTGTAGTAAACTGGCAAGCCACCGAGATAACCTGAAGATAGTGTAACCTCTATTTTTTATGGTGCTATGAGCTTATCTTTTCACAGATGGAGTCAGATCATCATTCACGTCTACATTACTGCCCATTATTATCTTTATTGTGCATAATTTCAAAACAGTGTTTACACTCTGATGAAATTTTCTAAATATTTCAAGTTGTTAAAAATGCCTGTTGTTGGGAAATCTCTGTACCTTTGTCTAGTGCCATTCCTTTATTAATATTTAGCTTTCACGTATTGATAATGATAACGATGTCTTGTTTCCTGTTCTTATTAAGAAAAAAACGTACAAAGTGATGATTATTTTGTTAGATTTCTTGTTTCTGCGTATACAAAAGGGTTAAGCCTTGTATCATCGGCATACTTATACATGAATCATTTTTACTATTTGGTTCTAAAACTTATCACCTAACTGTATAAGACTGGTGTGAATGAACTTTATCAAATAGTTGCAGTATGCATCTTCTCTATTTAAGTAATTTCAAAGCTCATTATCTAACTTTAATTCCATGGCTAAGCATTAGAAGTGACTGCCTCCACTTTTTATAGTTTTGAGGAAATCGAGTTTGAGTTTTTACGATTTTGAAATTACTATAACATATAACAATTTTATTTGATAAGATTTCTTCCAAAAGTTTTGGATTGTTCTATTTTTTAACAAGCTAGACAAGATTAAATAGTAAAATTCAGCCTATTGCTTGCCGTTATTGCATAAAGTCGCAAAACAGGAGATAGTCATTGTTTGCGTTAACCCCTTTTTCAAGAGACTGTCGTACATAATCACTTATCTGGAGATATCACTTCTTGGACAACACATCTTGCGATATGCGGCTAATGTACAATTATTTTGTGTGGATGCAATCATTTCTTGGACCAATTTTTTACAATAGGCATACATGATTTTTAGTTCAAACGCTGATAATTTTACATAAAGATTCTGTAGAGCTCAAATCGAGGGCAAACAATGACGGCAAATATCAAATTTTCTGCTCTCATCCTTATTTATACTGTCTGCTCCTCGTCAGTGTCATCAGCTGCGGGTTCTGGTGCATTATCTCTCGGTGTATTCGAGCATGGGAGGTTGGCATACCAAGCATGATACTCTCCACGAATGACAAGCTTCTTGCACAGTTCCAGCAAGTCTGAATTTGTTGCCAGGAAAATTGGAAGTGTCTTATTGTAAGCTGGATTCAGAGGAAGCTCTTCAACTGAAGGATGTTTTCCCTGTCCAAGTTATTTTATTTGTTTGAACGGCTCGTCAAACTCATATTTGTATAACAATAAATTTAGAATATCAATGCTGAAACTGAAATGACTTGACATGCAACCGTTAAAAGGGTCTCCATTTTCATCTTTGTTCCGATTTTTTTTGTGAGTTTGTCTGAAACCAGATTGAAATCAGCAAATTGAATATGGTTCATGAGGGTCAGTTTGCAGTGGATTTTTTTCTCCAGTTTTCCAGTCATTGGTTGTGAGGATATCAATGAACTTCTTCTCTCGCTATGGAGTGGCCACTTTCCAGGAAGTTGCGAGTGATAACTTTTATATTGTCGCTTTCGTTCTGGACAAAGCGAAACCTCATGGCAATCATCTTTTGATTTCTGTTTTGTCCTGAACATGTATCAGAAATTACTGAAACTTCCTCAATCGATGGGAGCAAATGTTCCAACCATTTCTACAGACATGAGGCTATATTGATGCTCTCACTCTTGCTGCCAATCTTTGCCCAACAATAGCAAAATCCACTGTAAGCTGTTTTTCTTCCCAAGCAACTAAACTGAAAACACAACCTTTTCTACAGTAATATGTTTTGGAAACGTTGCTCAAAAGGGAGCTAGTACTTTGTAAGTCGAACGATGCTGTCATGCGGTTGTCTTCTTCATTGGCTCGGTCTTCATTTATTGATTCAACCATTCTTGCATTTTCGTGCCTCTTCAAATGAGCAGCATAATCATTCTTCCTTTATCTCTTCTTTTTCTTGAGGTGTCAGTTGTTTAAATCGGTGAAAAAAAAACAAAAAAAAAAAAACACAAATGTCTTTTGACGGTTTAAAAAAAGACAGGTTGAAATCTTCAGTAGAGATTTGGTGGTTTCATAATGTATTCACTATTTTGCTGAATCTTCCATTTGGTAGTTCTCTTTTGAAAAATGATATATCTTTAACATGGATACAGTGGAATCTGAGTATCTTCTCTTCATAAATGTCCTTGTATAATGATTTTCTGTGCAAGAAAATAAGCGCATGTGCCCTCTGATGAGTTCTTTTTGCTCCTCTGGTGCACCATGCATCTTGCAAACTAGCCCGTCTTCCCCAATAAACAGCACAGCACTTTGAGAAAGCGTTGTCAACTGGGCAGTGACTTATGTTCAGGGTGGAGAGGAAAAAACAATTTGCGTATACGCTCTCTCACCCCTTCCTTTGCAAAGTAGTATGCCTTTGACCAGAACCGTTTCCTTTTACTCTGATTTTCATCTGCTCGAATACGACTAACCTGGTTGATCTTGTCATTCATAAGAATAAACTGTTTTTTCATGCTTAATTTGCATATACGCTCTCTTACCCCTTCCTTTGCAAATTAGTATGCCTTTGGCTAGGACCATTTCCTTTCTGATTTTCATCTGCTCGAATACGACTAACCTGGTTGATCTGGGCATTTGTAAGAATATGCTGTTTTTTCATGCTTAAACTTTCAATAGTCCAGTACTCTTATGTTCAGCCTCATCTGAAAAATCAACTTCTGTAAAACCTTCCCCTCATGTTGCTTTCACTGGCGTTTGGCAGTTTTCAGCTTGCTATTCACTTCCAAGATTGACAGGGTCCGTGGCAGATGAGGGACACAAGTCTGAAACAATAACATTTCTTTTTTGTTTAAAGTGTGTCCATTCTATTGATAACGAAAGAGTGAAAAAGCTGTAGAGAAAACTCATTTATTATATGTATTTCGAATAAATTTTCTTCGACTCTATTCTACTTTGTGTCATTTTTTTAACAACTTCTTTTCATTTTTGTCTCTGAATATCACGGTAAAGTTTATAATTACGTCGATGGATCTAGATCTATATCTAGATTGCATTATGATAACAAAACCAAGAAAGCATAAAACACATTCACTATTCATCTACATTAAATAATATAACCTTTCAGATCTAGAATAGCCATCCAAATGTGATAAACTAATCTTACGAGTTCCAGAGAACCGCCGCGGTGCCCGCTTCGACCCCACTGTTTTTGCAGAGGATAGATAAACGACGAAAAATTTTCGTATGCACACAAAAATTGCGTGCCTGTTTACTGTTGAATGCGACATTACCTTGAGAGAGAAATTATTATCTCCAATGTAGTCACAACTTCTTAACGACAATCCAAAACCCGTATGTACAAGAACTGACTAAATCCATCAAGTCATTTCTTGCGCTAAATCATTTACTATTTCGAAAACGAATTTAAAACTACGGTTTAGATACTTACAGAGGTGAAAGAGCGGCTTAAAAATACCCTACAGATATTGAGAAATCCATTCCGATCAAAAGTGGATATAAGTCTATTCTGACACTCAGCTATCGATATGAAACTGGCGTAGATGGACTTATCAAATAGTTGCAGTATAAATCTCTCTCTCTCTCTCTCTCTCTCTCTCTCTCTCTCTCTCTCTCTCTCTCTTTCTTTCTTTCTTTCTATCTATCTATCTATCTATCTATCTATCTATCTATCTATCTATCTATCTATCTATCTATCTATCTATCCATCTATCTATCTAAATAATTTGTTTTAAAACTGATTATCTAACAGTGTAAAACTGGTGTAAATGGACTTATAGTATAGTTGTAGTGTATATCTCTCTCCATTTAATTGATTTTAAAGCTCATTATCTTAACTAAATAAAGCTTGTAACGGACTTATCGCGCACCGAATTTTTCCCATATACATTTTTCTAATTGTTAAGCCTTAAAGCGCAAATAGAACCGTATAATACGAGGGATGTCCGAAAAGAAACAGGAAAAGGGGCATAACTCAAAGAGTTTTGATCAGATAAATCTGAAACTCACACAGCATGATGTTCATACTTCCACTACTTCTCAACGTAATCCCCGTGGAGATCGATGCATTTTTGCTAGCGCGACAGCAGCGAATTGATACCCACTCGAAAGAAATCAACGTCAAGATTATCAAACCAATTCCTCAATTCACTGATGAGGTCATCTTCTGCCTCGAAAGCCATGCCTCCTAAATGGCACTTCAATGGTCCAAACAAATGAAAGTCAGAGGGTGCCAGGTCTGGACTGTGGGCAGGATGAGGAAGAATTTCCCAACCGTAGCGCTGCAGCCATTGCTGTGTAAGGTTTGCTGAATGAGGGGTCGCATTATCGTGCTGAAGCACAACACCCCTTCTCAAGAGCCCAGGTCTTTTGCGACGAATTGTTTCTTTAAGGCGGTCAAGAGTGCTGCAGTATCGGGCAGCATTGATACACTGACCCTGTGGCAAAATGTCTAAGGTCACACCTTTCGCATCCCAGAACACGGTAGCCAACACTTTAGCTGCGGACCTCTGCACTTTGGTGACGGGAGAGGATGGATGTTTCCAAGTCATGGAGTCGCGCTTTGTCTCTGGGGTATTCAGATGGACCCAAGTTTCATCACCAGTAATCAGATTGTCAAAGAGTTTATTGTTTGCTTGAAAGTCTCCATCAGGCCCAACAGCAATATGCATCGTATCCTCATCTCCATTGTCTTGTTGGATCGCTGCAGAAGGCGTTGCGAAATTTCAACCCTTTGAAGCTTGTGATCCTCCATTACCATTTTTGGAACCCATCTTGCTGACACCTTCCGATATCCCAGAATGTCATGGACTATTTCATGAACTGTACTCTTCGGAATTTCGAATTTCAAAGCAATTTCGCGTATCTTCATCCTCCTGTCACATCTAATGAGTTCGTCAACACGAGTTGTGTTCTCCTCGTTGGTCGATGTTTTCGGCGACCAGACTTTGGCTCATCACCTAGACTGGTTCGGCCTTCCCCAAACCAAGTACACCATTGATACACTCTAGATCTTGACATAGCAGCCTTACCATATGTTTCTGCTATTTGTTTGTGAATTTCAGGTTTTGTTCCTTTAGAAAACAAAAAACGCACAACAGCTCTGACCTCCAGCTTTGACCACTCTTTGATGGGGGTAGCCATATTGGAATCAGTAGTGTTCAATCGTGCGTTCATGAATGGTGCTGAAACTGCGCACCGTGAAAGTTAATTTGTTGTACTGGTGTTTCCCGTTTACAGAATTAAAAAATATGGATTGGTTCAAGAATTATGCCCCTTTTCCTGTTTCTTTTCGGACATCCCTCGTATATTGATGGTGTTAGTAAGCATTTTCTATGACTGAGGAAAACTACTTTGTTTCTTTGACTTTTGAAAACTATAAGATTTTGCTATGGTTTCTTTATCTCTAAATACAAAAGCAACAAATCATTAAAATATTGTTGCTTTAGACCTGTGTAAGATGCAAACTAAAAGTATGTACCAAACATACCAGTCTAGGCCAAACGTCACTCGCTCTAAGACAATACGTTTTATCATTCTAATCTATTAAAATCTATTTTTCATCAGAAGAAAACTGAATTATGAACATCATTATGTTGCCATCTTAATATTGATATTCACACTTTGTGACTGTTTAAGATTCAAATGATTATAAAATGCATTGTTGGGTTGCGTATAGACTAAACTTTACCTAACATTGTTTTGTTGTAAAAATGTATATATTGTACATAAAAGCTGCATGACTTGTTATAACTGGCGTGTTTAAAATAATGTGCTCATTCTCAGCCTGATCAATCTAACAGTTCATTATAATCCATGAACTACACCAATTTGATATGTCGTCCATTGAATGTTTTATTGAGTTATTTGAAATTTAAAAAGAAAAAGTAATATGAACCAATGCCAGCTAAAGAAGCAACGCATGAATGATTCTGTAGTTCTTACTCAGACTCTTTCTTCTATTAGTAATGTTTGCCATGATATAAAAATACTAGATTTTATTACTTCTAGACCTGCCAAAATGATTGGAATATCCGAAAAAGTGCTCCTGCTGCTGAAAAAGATTATGACATTGTCGGTTCTAAATATTTAAACGCACTGTGCGTATTGCTTTGTCTTTATGATTGGTCTTTTGAATGAACTGTCTCTTTCTCTGCTTTAAGATAAGATGAAATCCCAGCCCTGCTAATATCAATGATCAAAGTGTTTATTTCATGGTAGAGGAATGCAATTAGACGAACAGACAAGGAATGCGATTCTTCATCACACATGAACTAACCAAAAGGGGTGTTTTAAAAATTCTAGATGTAGAAAAATTACTTCTAGACCTGCCAATATGATTGGATTATCCGAAAAAGTGCTCCTACTGCTGAAAAGATTATGACATTGTCAGTGGTTATGGTGACAATTATAAAAATGATGACTATGACGATGATGATAATGATGATGATGAAGATGATGATGATCTGATAATGATGATCATGATGATGATGATGATGATGCGTATTACTAATAGCAAAGGTAACATTGGACAATCTCGATGATTATGATGAAACAATAGTTATGGTAGTGTAGATGATGATGGTAGTGATAGCGATGATGATAACGTTGGAATCAAAAGAGCATAGCACATCTTTAATACATGATCAAGCTTTGCACATATCATGGCAAACGTTACTAATAGAAGAAAGAGTCTGAGTAAGAACTACAGAATCATTCATGCGTTGCTTCTTTAGCTGGCATTGGTTTCTTTATTCTTTTTATTTCATTTTACTGACCCTTCCCATTTAATGGTCTTCTATCTTAGGAAGACGTTTTCACTTTCTTTCGTGTTTTCTCATGCTAATAAAGAAATCAAGATAAGACACACCTTTAAAAAATTGTGTTTGGCAGTACATGATCAATTGCTTGGAAAGTCATTGCTCTATAAGTAATATGGTTTAAAATAAAAGAATGAAGAATGGTTTTAGTTGGATATCAAAAATACATTCGTTTTTATTTATTTTCCCAAGAAGGAGGATGAAGAGGAGGAGGACGATGTAAATACAAATTCTTATCAGTTGTTAGGCTAGTTTTTCAGCCAAGCATTTCTGATTTTGTCCCTGTTAACGACTTTTAAATTGGAAAACATTGAAATATTTCAGGCAGAAGCGTTGATATGTTGTTCGTAAAAAAAAAAAGCATTAAAAGAATAACATTATTGAATCGTATTTAACACGTGTTTGCTAACATTGTTACGGAAGCGCGTCTAAGAGGAAAGCGATAGAAATTCCCCAACGTGATAAACGCTGCAGTGTTTTAATGCGTATCTCTATGCACGTATTCCTTTCTTCCTTATTCGAATTTTGTCAGAAAAGTTTTATATTTGATGAAAAGCATATTTCAATGCAATTTTTTCTCCTCCGACGTGTCCAGTGCCTGTAGTTTTGGAGAAATGAGATAAGAAAATGTGCGAAACATTAGTAGAAAAAAGAAAGGTTGTTTTACGGTCAAAATTAACTCGTGAGTTTAGTCGCAACTATCTATTTAAGTTGCCTAAAAGTCTATATCAACCTTTCTCTATCGATATGTAAAATTTGAGTTTAATTTATTGAATATTACGTAATCTTTAAATAGATCCCCCCATAGCGTTTAAGTCTCGTAATCTTTAGTACTGGCATGAAAGACTTCAGACGTTATGTATGTTCCTCACCCTTGATAGACATAAAGGTTTATGTGTTTATAATGAACTCTACAGTCATGTTCGTTGTTCAATGGTAGGTGATCCTGACTTCAAATTGCATTTTAGTGAAATACGTTTACATGAACATAGCTGGGTTAAAGTAGCTCCTACTTAAATTTAAAGCAGATAATTTAAAGCTCCATAGAGCGTAGATACAAGAAAAAATTGCTTTCAGAGAGACTGTTGTGAAAGCTATATCCCGGTCGGGAAATGTTACGTAGAGAGATAGAGAGACAAGTGGGTAGATAGCAGGATCAAACAAACTGCACATAATGATCATTTTTCCTCGATTCTCTAGGATTCTATCAAACTCTCTCGGATTCTTAAAAATTCTCTCATATTCTCTCGGATCCTCTGAGATTCTATCAAACCCTCTAAGCTTCTCAAGGATTCTCTAGGCATCTATCGGATTCTCTAGGATTCTATCAACCTCCCTAGGTTTCTCAAGGATTCTATCAGATTCTCCAGGATTCTCAAGGATTCTTTTGGATTCTCTAGGATTCTCTAGGATTCTCTAGGATTCTGTAGGATTCTCTCGGATTCTCTAAGATTCCCTAGGAGTCTACAAACTTTCTAAGATTCTGAAGGATTCACTCGGATTCTCTAGGATTCATACAACTTCTTTAGATTTCTGAAGAATTCTCAATTTTCCTTTCGAATTCTCAAGGATTTTTTCAAACTCTTCAAGATTCTCAAAGATCCTCTCGCACTCTCTCAAACTCTCTAGGCTTCTATAGAATCCTCTTGGATTCTCTAGGACTCTCTCGGATCCTCTCGGATCCTCTCGGATTCTCCAGGAGTCTCTCGTATCCTTTAGGATTCTTTCAAACTCTAAAGGCGTTTCAAGGATTCTGTAGGATTCTATCGGATTCTCTAAGATTCTATCAAACTCTCTAGTCTTCTCAAGGATGCTCTAGGATTCACTAGGATTCTCTAGGCTTCTACCAGATTCTCTCAAACTCTGTAGGTTTTCTCAAGGAATCTCTTGGATTCTCTCGGATTTTCTAGGATTTTATCGATGAAACTCTCTAAGCTTCTCAAGGATTTTCTCGGATTCTCTAGGACTATCATACTCTCTATGCTTCTCTAGGATTCTACCAAACACTCTAGACTTATCAAGGATCGTCTAGGATTCCATCAAACTCTCGAGGATTCTCAAGGATTCTCTCGAATTCTGTAGGATTCTTTCAAACTCTCTAAGAATCTGAAGGATTCTCTCGGATTCTTTAGGATTCTATCAAACTCTCTAGGATTCTCAAGGATTCTCTCGGATTCTCTATGATTCATTTAAACCCTCTAGGATTGTCATTAAACCTACAATAAAACTTACAATAAAAACGCGAAAGCATTGATCCTTATCTATCTTGAAAGGTTTTTCCCATAAAGTTTATTTATAATCCCTACTGTTGTGTAGCATCATGTTGGCATGTCTATTCATACACTTTTAAAACGTTTTATGCGATCAAATATATTTTTTTTTGGAAGATAAACTCTCCCAAATATTTTGCATAAACCCTTTTTCAGAACATGACAGCTCAATTTAAGCTCAATTTAAAGGCCACAAAACTGAAAAAAATAGCACCATTTTAGGTATTTTGCATTGTTTGCTAAACAGTAGTAGGTCTAATTCTCACCTCTTTACATCGATTTATTGCTAAACTCTAATCCTTATAATCGACCACACCAGCTAACATAATCGTCGCTCGCGCTTTTCCTCAGAAAAGATACAGAATCACTCATTATTGCGGAGTCTGGAACAGCAAGCAAAAAGTAGAATTCCAGGTCTGGTCCAGAAATAATTAAAATATTTACTCGCGTGTTTGGATTTGTTTGAATCTCGTTAGAGATCCCTGCAGCTTCTTTTCAGTCGCAGTTCGGCTGTGGATTCAAGTGGAAGATTCCAAGATTCCAATTAATCCATGAAGAACGTCACAAATATGCTTACATCCCTAAAGTGTTTAGACTTCAAAACGGCGAGAATGGGATCTACTATACCTACATATGGTCCAACTATTTTTCATACCTATTTGATTAAAGGAATGGCTTGCTTTGAACAGGGCAATTTTTATACCTGCCCATCTGAATTTTTTTTTTTTTTTTTGTAACTTAGTGTTTACTGTAAAATGCACGCACAGGCAAAGAACTGGTAGTCT
>BLXT01008083.1:157792-169748 GCA_019648995.1 Plakobranchus ocellatus
GAGAGAGAGAGAGAGAGCCCAGAGCAGACATACAGTTTTGCCTCTCTATTTCGTCCAGCATAAATGAATTTGGCTTCAGTAAAGGAACAGCAACCAATTCTATAATAATTCTATTTGCAAGGAAAAAGCAAGAATATTTCTATACCAACTAAATGCCTGATCTGATTTTAAATTGAAAACATAGAACATTTGACTGGTCATAAATACTCACTGCCATTGCTGTAAGGAGGAAGAGGCATAAGGCAGGAACTAACATCACACCAGACACCGATAAGCCTGGTGATCCTGATGGCACTAGTATTTTATGTTGGAAAAAAAGCAACCAAACATGAGGAACAAAGTCGTCATTTCACATATTTAATAGGCTCTTGGATGAAAAATTGTGTATAAAAAGAATCAGCCAATTAATAAACAAGTCTAAAATTTCTTTACGAGGGTGGTTTACAAGTAATGCTAGTTCTTCTATAACTTAACTATAAAGCAAAGTATCAACAACAATCAAATTCAATTCTAATATATACTCCCGAAGATTAAATTTGTATTTCTTAACACAGTCAGCTGTTATGTGTTCACTGCTTTCCTTCTGCTAAAATTAAGCATGCCACCTTTGGTAAAACTAGGCAAGCAGTCCCTTTAGCCATCCATGCTATCGGCCTGGTTTTCTCGGACTGTTTCATACAGATGATCCTCTCAGGGGGTCCTGTACCTGACCAAACTGGCAGGTTGACAGTTCAAGCAAAAGCATAAGACGGATATAACGTTTGATTCTGCGGAAAATCCTGACGCCTTTATCGCATGACGGCTGCAATTTTTTAACTTTTTGCAGCTTTTCAAATCCTTCAAAGTTTTAAGCCATTTTCGCACTTTCGGCGTTATTTTTTTCTGCGCATGTTAGTTTGTTTTTAAAAATTCCAAAAATGAGAAACCCTGCTAATAATCTGAATGAAATTTTGCTATACTCTGAGAACAAACCTGAAGAGAGTGACTTCCCTCACCTGCTGCTGTGGCTTAGACTTTCATTTTCAACGCACTGAGGTACGATCGTGAAAACCGAAAGATGGGCAATTTCATTATTGATTGTCAAACACCCAGGACAAGGATAGTATTAGCGATGGAAACTCTACCTCTTCCAGATCAAAATTATGTGGAGCAAAGACCACAGCGGCTCCGAGACAAAGCAGAAACGCATGGCTCAGGGAGCAAAGTATTTACCATAGAGCATTCGACACACACAAAGAGTTCATCTCCTAAGAAATGAAGATCATCTTCTTCTTCTTCTTCTTCTTCTTCTTCTTCTTCTTCTTCATCTTCTTCTCCCTTTTTTTTCTTCTAGGTTTTGTTACTTAATGCTGACACCATTTGGGACAATATTGGCTGTCTATCCTGTTAGTTGCTATTTAATATAATAATTGATAATATCATTTCCATTACATTTAGATGCAGAGCTGTCTCATTATGTTCTTATTTTGAGACAAACAAAAAAATTATGCCGCTGATATTACAATTTAAAAAACGAAAATGCCTAGTGCGAGCACTGCATTATTTTATTTTAAACCCATGAAAAGTATTCTAGTACAACTAAAGTTCAATTAATTCTGTGAATAGTTTTGTCCTGTTACTTTATATGTATTACTTTAAATTTCTGAAAGAAAGGTAAAGTACACATTAGCAAACTAGATATTACGCAGAAAACTAAACAATACTTAAACCTTTGAACCACCTGAATCATGTGGGATTGAGTCTTATAGACATTTGGAATCTTTTATGGGTGCTTGCCAGAGTTTCTCTAATAGTTTTTTTGTCTCTGACCGAATTCTATGGGATCGGTATTCAGACACTAAATTACCAGCTAAATATCATAAACGGAATCATTTATCATGAGGAAAGACGAAAAATTCCTTTAAATTCTATTAAATCCGGTTGAAAACTCCACCCGTACCGAAGTAATTTCATTTCTTTTTTTATTTTATTTTGGCTGTGTATATTCGATATGATGCTAACAGCTTTGTAGTCTGCCGAGCTGTTTAGGGATGACACTTATTTCCAAGAATGTCGCTCTATAAGATAGCACTACATGCCTCTCTTACGGTTATTTATTCGAACAGTGATCAAAGATTTAGAAAATGGACCAGTCACACCAAACATAAGGGTTTTAACAGTTTAAAGACAATATCGCTGAACGAAACATAAACTGCAGAATAACACCGCCATGGCCTAATCTAGTCAGGGTCGGACAAACTTGTATGATATATTTTGAGAAGACTTAAATCGCTCTGAAGTGTTTGAACACCACGTAATTCACATTGAAATTAAAAGCTCTGCAAATTTTAAAACAAGTTCACAACCGATGATGCAGCAACGCCTGCTTCATTATGAATATAAAGCTAGTCTGAGCCCTTTGACCTTTTGTCTAAGTCGAGGAAAGAATTTGAAATAGAACATACAATCATTAACTATATTGCACGGTTATAATGGAAACAAAGAAAAGATTTCAAGTAATATAAGTTATGCTTTGCTAATTGATATTTTAAAACCGGAGACAGAGCTTGCGCAGTGCAGCTCATCTTAATTTAGCGAAAATACAAACTCTCATATTGCACAGCACATACTGACTGTAGGCAATAATCTAAAGAAAAAAAAAACTGATTGTTATTACCACAATATCAATATTCCCATGTTTCTAATTATAGCGTCAGTGAAATTGTGTTAAACCACTGAGCAACGCTATGGCTTATTATCTTCTCACTATTTTTCATGATCTTCTACATCATAATCATATTCACTTTATACACGTTAGTCCCAGTACAAAGCCAATTCATTAACTATGGAAACTTTAAAACGCTGACGAACGTATGATACATTGTAGCATATTAGGTTGTTGCACTTGCTTCATTCTCTACTTCATATTCATAAAACTGTTGTTAATTTTAATGTTCTTGACAGCCGCCTCTACAACAATCACCACCACCACCACCACAGACAACAACAAAAAAATCAAAAAGAGAAGCAACAACAGTAGCAAAAAAACGACGTCAGCTAGGACGATAGTAACATTAGCAATAACAACAACAACGATTTGTTCCAACTTTTTAAATTTCAAGATTGCAATACATTTTCACACCTCCTGGTTTTATTGTTATGCGAATTTTTAAAATGTTCTAATAAGAAACTTGGTGTGAAATCAAACCTTTCTGCCCTGCCGTCTAATCCTACTCTCAGTTAAATTGTCTCACAACTGAACTGTCCACCTCTAGCCTGCTTGCTTGTGACTTTCTCCATCTGGAGCAGTCTTTAATTTATCAACAATATTACTATTATAGAATCTGAAATGTAAAACCACGGATATAGACAAGAGACAAGGAAGTCTACTGACTCAAGAATCGTGAAACGAATTATTACACCAGTCTATCGTAAAGGAAGAAGATGAGCAAACCGACTTTATCTCATTAGCAGCTTTCTTGAAATGCTGAGCAGGATCGATAAATATCACCATAAATCCGAAAATTTCTATATTTATGGACATCTGTCTTAAATGTAACGGATTTTAAAACTAGCTTTTCACTGGAGCTTCTCTGCCAGTTCCAACAACCATAAAGTCTAGTCTTGGAACTTAATGTCGAGATATTGTTTGATCTTGTGTGTCTTAGATCTAGATATTTAAAGAAATTACATCTTGATCAAATAATATTTAAACGGACTGGCACGCTTCAAATCAACAAAGCCTATTTAAACTATGATCAAACTGCAAAGAGTGATATCTTTCCCCATTTACAGTGAAATCTTAGTCCACCTCTCGCATGGGCTTGTGTAACAAAATTCTAAAGCTGATAACTAAGGTTTGGAGCAAATACAAAACTCTTAAGCATGATTAATTCGTGTGCCTGTTTTCCTTTTGGTTTAGGTGACCTAGATAGTTCACGATACTAAAGAGACACTTTTATAACCTTTGCCACAAGTTCTATCTGTTTACTCATCAGGTTTGAATGAAAGAAAACGGGGCAAAATCACGCAAAGATAAAATGAGCGTGTGAATTCCATTCGGAACCAGTCGACGGCCATATCAATAAATACAGCAAAGCAAAAAGTTGAGAAAAATACAGTAGAATTACTCACGGCAAAAGCCTGTGGAAAAACAATATTCATTTTAATCGCAACCATTTTTAGTTATTGAATTCTAAAGAAATAAACTTCACAGCTTCTAATGCTAATTAAATCATTTACTTGTGGGCCACGAACACAGAAATATAATATAATATAATATAATATAATATAATATAATATAATATAATATAATATAATATAATATAATATAATATAATATAATAAGGTTAATCATTTAATATTTTTGTTGTCCAGTAGCTTTAGGGCACATAGTTTCATAAAAAAGCGCTGTAAGTTTCAAAAGTCGTGTGGCCTGTGATTATACAACACGTTCACCATTACATGGTTTTTTTTTTTTTAAATTAAGAGAAAGTAAAATTACTTGGTGCCGTTTTTACTGTTGGTAAATCATAATCATATCGCACTGGACCACGCTGGCCGGGCCAAGTCAAGGAGATTTGTCCATGGCTCATTTCCGCGCTTCTTATTGTAAAGTTGGCACTGAGCCGGAACGTGTCGTTTCCAAGGTGTTCGCAGCTGCAGCCGTTTGGGAAAGAATCTTTCGTCACACAGAAACCATTTTGAGGAATGGTAAATGGAGTGCAAAACTGTAATCATAAAAGTGATACGAAATTAAACTTACTTCTGCAGTCAAGGCGGTGAGAATTAAGTATTTGCAAGAAGTGAAATACAAGTTTTCCATTTATACGCTTTACCCAAAATGCTCGAGAGCAGTTCCGTAAAGTCAATTTGTTTATTCACGTGTAGATCTAAAAAAAAAACCAAAAAAACAACCGTATTCATAACGGCCTGTTACTAAACTCTCCAATGAGTTTAAGAGTAATATGTCCACTTTTTCTGACGATGATTTAATATCGTTGGTATTGAAATACATACATAAAAAGAGAATATATTTTAAGATTATTTCAATGTGATTTTGAAGGTATCAATAAAAATAAGCGATGTATCACTTAGTGAGACAGAATTTGAGATCACCCATAGCAATGTGAATGAATGATTAACCCTAGCAATGACATCCAAACATAGATCTAAACTCACCAGTGTAGCTTTGCTTAACTTTCCACTTCTCCTTGTTTTGTATTCAAATCGCGGCCATAGATCTTTCTCAAAGCTGTATCTGGAACTGTTGCCTGACACATCAAGTTCTAATATCGTATGGTCCACGCCCACCGCCTGGTAATCCATTGTACAGTTAAAGGATGGCGTGATTTGGAACTGTGTTATATTTGGTTGAGCTGGAGAAAGAATGAAAGAAAGGAAACAATATAATAGCAAACTTAGGTAGGCTGGTACGATAATTATGAAAATGCTTGTGACTTTTTTCGGACAATACTCTAAATAGTTGCGACAATCCGGCTCGGCTAAAGGCTCTAAAGATCTCATCTTCTCGTTGAAGAAAATTAGACTGTGAGCAGTACAGATTATTGCATTCTTAAGGAAATAATCATAAAACCATATCAGCAAATTTGTAACTGCATTAAGATAATAACAAAATAACGCCTCATAAGCCATTTGTTACACCATCAAGAATGCTAATTATAGCACACGACACGAGCAATTCATCACTGTATCATCTAGAAGCCATACTGCAAATTTCAGCCACTGACTCTCACAATCACATACAAACCAGCCCGTTACAAGTGATGAATCCAAGTGTACAGAAAAAGATATCTGCAGGGGAAAAAAGGGGGAAAATTATAGCTTACTTCAATTTATAAACAAATTGTCCTGATGTTTAATGAAATATTTCTCGAAATAACCAGGCGCATATAAACATTATGTGCTACAATAAGGATCAATCAGGTTGTCTCTCCCTGTTTAGCTGGGAGAAATCAATAGTTCACATCATGGACAGTCCATTTTGTGGAGCATCCATAGTCAATAAATTCGAGAAACTTCATGCACATAAATATCTCCCTTTAGGCTTTAGCCCTCAATTCGCAGGGGACCCGGCCTAAACAAGCTTGTGCATGCAGTTTTTAAAAATTTTGTTTTAGGATACTTTAATAAACTATTGCACATATCCAGTCGTAGTGAAGTCAGACTGAGTTTCATCGTTGAGACGTTATCTAAAACATGACGGAGACGTGAGCTTCAATTTACTGGAACATGTGCACAGACATGCAGTAAAGGGCTGACTAGGGGCTATCACCTGAAGCATCGGTGCTTTCAGAGGTGTCTTTAATTGCCACCAGGCGGTGTGCTTGCAACACTCAGGAGAGTAAGAATTCAAGGGCAGTAACATATTCACGCCAAGGAATTCAAGACACTCGGGAGAGTGAGCACCTTGAACAGTAACACACTTACACCAAGGAACCCCAGACACTTAGGAGAGTGAGCACCTTGAACAGTAACACACTCACACCAAGGAACCCCAGACACTTAGGAGAGTGAGCACCTAGAACAGTAACACACTCATAATAAGGAACCCCAGACACTCGGGAGAGTGAGCACCTAGAACAGTAACACACTTACACCAAGGAACCCCAGACAGTTAGGAGAGTGAGCACCTTGAACAGTAACACACTCACACCAAGGAACCCCAGACACTTAGGAGAGTGAGCACCTAGAACAGTAACACACTCACGACAGGGATCCCAGACACTTATGAAAGTGAGCACCTAGAACAGTAACACACCCACGCCAAAGAACTCCAGACACTCAAGTAAAGTTTAGGAGTGCGTACAAACACCACCAGAAGGCGTCACATAAAAGCCACAGATTTCCCGATAAACAAAGAAATACTCGATTTAATGGAAAAAAGACGCAAATAAAAAATTCTAGAAGCCACATACAAAGACCTAAACAGAAACATCAAAATAAAATCCAACGCAGCGAAAGAAGATTGGATTAATCAACAATGTCCAGAAACAGTGCAAAAGCTAAATGTAGACAGCAAATTTATGCATGCTAAAATTAAGGACGTCAGTGGTAAGAAAATCAAATGCAGTAGCCCTGGCTGCATCAAATCAAAAGATGGAACAATGTTAATAATAGAAAAAAACTAAACAGATGGTTGGAATATGTTGAGAACTTTTTTTAAGATGATAGGTGCAAAACCCTTAAATAGAAAAAAACATAGAAAGCCCAACTATCCTTAAAGAAGAGGTAGAAGCAGCAATAAAAAAAATGGCAAATGGAAAAGCCACGGGACCAGACAATATACCAGTAGAAATAATTAAAGCATTAGATAATTTAGGAATAGATCTGACAACAAAACTTTTTAATGCAATATACAATAGTGGTACAATTCCAGAAGATCTTTGTAAATCTGTATTTGTAGTACTGCCTAAAACACCGAGAGCAACAGAATGTGAACTGCATAGAACAATCAGTTTAATGAGCCATTTCAAAAATTCTGCCACGTGTTTTGATGCATAGAATGCGCAAGTATCTAAGACTAGAAATATCCCCAAAACAGGGGAAAACTTTATGCCCGATAAAGGGAGTAGAAATGCAATGTTCACTCTGTCAATGTTTGTGGAAAGATGTATAGAAATGCGAAAAGATCTCCACCTCTGTTTCATTGATTATTTTAAAGCTTTTGACAAAGTAAAACATATAAAGCTGTTTCGTATGCTAGAAAAATTAGACATTGACGGGAAAGATCTGAGAGTAATTAGAAATTTATACTGGGATCAGACTGCATCTGTAAGAATTGGAGGAGAACATAGTGATTTCAACCCCTCAAGAGAGCTGTGAGGCAGGGATGTGTAATGTCTCCTAATCTTTTAACTTATATAATGAAATAATCTAAAGGAATCTTGATGGTATTCCAGGCTTAAAAATAAACGGAGAGAATCTTAATACTTTCAGGTATGCAGATGATACAGTTTTAATAGCAGAATCTGGCAAACAACTCCAAAAACTTCTAGTTACTGTAGTTTTAGAGAGTAAAAGAATGGGCTTGTCTTTGAATGTAAAGAAAACGGAATGTATGGTCATCTCAAAGAAATCCTCTAACTCCAAGTGCAATCTCGCTCGCAAAGGGGAAAAAAATTAAACAAGTTACAAAATTCAAATGTCTAGGTTATCTGATAACATCAGATGGCAGATGCAAAAGTGAAATAAGTAAAAGAATAGCCATGGCTAAAGATACATTCCAAAAAATAAAACTAATACTGGCAAAAACAGAAACATAAGTATGACAACCAAAATAAGGGTAATTAAAACATATGTATAGTCAAACCTTTTGTATGGTAGAGCGTGTTGGACAATAAACAAAGAAATAGAAAAAAAAAAACAAGAAGCAGTAAAGATGTGGTTTATTAGAAGAATCATGAGGATATCATGGGCAGATAAAAAGTTAAATTAATTGGTTCTGAAAGAAGCTAATCTTGAGCGATCACTAATTAAAACCATTAGACAGAGGCAACTACAGTTTTTAGACCATATTTGCCGACATAAGGGTTTAGAACACTTAGCAATCACTGGAAAGACTGAAGGCAAACGCAGCAGAGGTAGACAGGGAATAACTTTTATTGAAATCTTAAGTTACGGGCAATAGGAAAGGGTAACAATAACAACTTTATAAGGTTAACTGAAAAAAAGGTATGAGTGGATAAACATGATCACCAATGTATGTTACAGACAAGGTACCTGATGATGATGATTATTGTTACCAATATTGAGCACTTGTTCTATATCCATAAATTACATTTATGTGAGTCCACTCAAGTCTTTAAGTTTTGGATGCAGAATTTTGGGGAGAATATGATGCAACAGTATACATTATATCACGAGATGCAGTTCTATTAGATAGGTATTTTACTTTGCTGCACAAGTGTTTGTCGTGTGTGTGTGTGTGTGTGTGTGTGTGTGCACTTGTCTTCCAAAGCTTCGCATATAATGCTCACCTCAGCAGCTGCTCACGAATTGCTCTAGTTGATGTTGTTGTTCTTGTTTTTCTTGTTGTGTTTTTTACACTCTTATATAAACCCATTTACCGTTTACGTAATGAAAAGTTCCTCTTTTTCCCCCCTATCACGACCTGCTTTCAATCAGATCTTAGGGTAGGCAAGAGAGATGGCTAGTTCTTAGCTCTTCCTTACACCGCCTGTTTCTGGTAATCGACCCATCATTGCTGGACAGAAGGAGTGATATCGTTGTACTGTGGTCATAATTGGATGATTGTGGCCATAAGAAGAGAGCCGATAAAATAATACTAACCAATTAAGCAGCTTCACAGTTGCATTTAGGGACAAGATAATCTTACATGGTTGCTTTCTCCAAAGTCTTTGCTTATGATTTTGTTTGAAAGTCAGTTTTCTCCTTGCTCTCGCGGACTTGGCGTCTGCAATACTGAAGATGCGAACTGTATTGTCAACGGACCAGTGAGATGAGATTTATTCAGCTTTGCATGGAGACTGAGCCAATTCAGCTTGGAAAAACATTTAAGAGAAGTTTGAACTTGAGAATTTGCAATGAGTATCCACAAATCCACAGCAAGATGGCAATTCAAAAGGAAGCCAAAGGAGAAGAAAAGAAACCTCATATTTAAGAAACTTGAACCAATGATTTCTACACGAAGAACCTCTCTCTGAATAAATCTCACAGAGTCGAGAAAGGCGAGAATGTGCTCAGTAAGTTCCACTGTTTTTTTATCATTTTCAGTGAGTGCATGTAGTGATTGGTATCTACCCTTATGTCTTGAAACAAAGTATCACAAATACAATATAGTTTGTGAAAGAAAAATATAAACTATACTTACGGCAGGAAGCTGTGGGAAGAGAGGCAGAGAAAAAAAGATTATTTGAGCTGCTACATTATGGTTCTTACATCTTAGTTTGCGTCTGCAAGTTTTGTTTCGGTTGAGAGTTTTCTCCAAGATAAAGGGAAGCCATCGTTTTCCCTACTCCATTTTGGTAAATAAATGGTTCTGGCTATTATTACAACATCCTTTACAACTTCTATGATGACCTAAAGAATCAAATAAGATGAAATTCTGCGTGTGTAATGCCAATCTGCTATTTGCGTGCTGGACAAAAAAATGCACTTTTTTTTCATCAGTGGCAATTTTTTACAAACATGGACCGATTTTTTAAATGAGGGTGGTTCTTTTCTAGATTAACCTACCACATTCTTGTGAGACAGACCAAAATGAAATTCAGTAACAGAATGGAATAGTAATTTTTCTTCACTTTCGGGTTCCAATAAGTCGCTACGAACTTCAGAGTCTAGTCAAAAAGCTGTGTTTATCTTTTTCTTTTAGAAGCGTGGCGACGCATTTTTTTTCGCAAATATTTTTGCAAGTTTTCCTCTTTATAATCTTCGTATTATTCAAACAGTTCATAACCGTGTACATGGCTGCTAAACACATGTTCTTGCGTTTTTAAACATGTGTGTAGAGACATTAGGATTGTTCATGGATGAAAATGGTTGCGTTAGCATTGACACTCACAATTACATCTCCAAATGTATGACATTTTTTTTTTCGAATTTGCATTCAAATTTACCTCAGGTAATAATTACTTGTGGATACTTATCTGTCTAACAAAGCAAACTATATTAATATTAATTCAGGAACAATCACAAAATATGGTAAATTACCACGTTTATATTTGAGGGAATGAATCGATCTTTGTCCTGTGTGATGTTTATGAGAGACTTTAAGTCGTACAAAAGTTTGAATTGCCATTGATGATTTAATTTTTAACTGCGCTAATATTCTCAAATTCCCCCAGAGGGAAATGAAAAAAAACAAAAACTACTTGAAGTTGAATAACTTAGCTTTATAAAGTTGAATAACTTAACGAATGAACCTAAAACACCCTCCTATCATTTTAAGTCCTTCTTTTCTTCTGTGCCTATATCACTTAATTTACCTTTATCTTTCTCTCTCTCTCTCTCTCTCTCTCTCTCTCTCTTTCTCTCTCTCTCTATCTCTCTCTCCCTCGATCTCTCTCTCTCTCTCTTTCTGTCTTTCTTTCCATTCCTTTCTCTTTTCCTCTCCCTTTCTCTCACTCTGCTAAAAGTAGTTCAAACGACAATACAAACAAACACTATCTAAGATCAGATTAACATAGTCACAGAGTAATCACTTATAACAGATTCTTCAAACGTGGCGTACATTTCTAGTATAACGAAAAAACAAAATGTTTGTACTCACCCCGAACTTGTGGTAAATAATAGGTTGCAGTCACACTGTCACGACGGTTCAATGAAGGCCACACTAGTTGAACAAATTGTTCAGATTCGTTAACTCCTTGGATTCTATGAAAAACTTTGACCCGATAGACCTGAGGACTAATTTCCTCGCAGGAGCAGCCACTTGTGTTAACTATGTTTCTCTTTGCACAAAATACTTTTTGAGGATCAAACGGGCTGCATATCTGTAATGACAAGCATTGCAGAATCATAAGATAATACCATCTGAAAGATTCGGAAGGTGGATAGAATATGTAGCAAAATAATTGTATACATCCGTTACAAATTTTTATTTTCCAGGCAAAACAACCCCAGCTCGATGTCTGCCTAATGTGGCCCAAACCTCGCTGTCTAAACCCAAACACAAACACAATATTGTAGGATTCACTGCAGGTTTCAGGTGCTGTTCACACATTGAGGCTCGATGTCTGTCCAATGTGGCCCAAACCTCGCTGTCTAAACCTAAATACAAACACAATAGAGTAATATTCACTGCAGTTATCTGGTGCTGTTCACACATTGAGGTTCGATGTCTGTCCAATGTGGCCTAAACCTCGCTGTCTAAACCTAAATACAAACACAATAGAGTAAAATTCACTGCAGTTATCTGGTGCTGTTCACACATTGAGGCTCGATGTCTGTCCAATGTGGCCCAAACCTCGCTGTCTAAACCTAAACACAAACACAA
>BLXT01008083.1:246929-256929 GCA_019648995.1 Plakobranchus ocellatus
TATATATATATATATATATATATATATATATATGTATATATATGTGTGTGTGTGTGTAATGTATATATGTATATTATATATATATATATATTTATACATATATATATATATACATACATATATATATATATATATATATATATATATATATAATTATTCATTACTCTTTCTAAAAATCATCTTAAAGGAAAAATGAGATACGTTTCCAATGATAAATAAAGTGTATATTGTGAGCTTCAGGAGGTCATGCTAGTCTGTCTTTCCGAATCTGCAGAACGTATCTAAGGATCAAAGAAAAGCATGACTTAGCTTTTCACTTTTTCCATCTTAAAATCATATTTTTTTTTTCAAAACTTCTTCGCGATATGTCCTTTCCAGCGATTTCTTCAGTTCTTGATGGTTTGACACGTAAAAAAAGATTATTTCTCCTTAAATTTCTTTATAAATTATTTCAAGCAAACATTCTTCTTTTTTTTTTTCTTTTTTCCAACACTAGCTTTGTTAACAGTTTAGTCTTTTCGCGAAGAGAGTATTTATCTAGGTTTGTCTTTCAGCTGATGTCAGGTCAGTGCTGTTCAGATGTTTACTTTTAAATTAATTCACGTCACGTAGAAAAAAGCGACTTTTTTTTTTTTTTACAACACTATAAATATGAAGGCATTTTCATCGAAATGTTCCCAACACTAGCTAGTCAGGTTTCGTTCTTCTCAAGCTTGCATATTGGGCTGCATATCAAAGCTTACTTTTTCTTTTTTCCCTTAAGTACATAGAGTATTTTTTTTATTTGAGAAGGTATCTAGTTGCGGATCTAGTTTCTAAAGAAATTCATTTTGTTTTAAGATACATTACACCAGCATTATTATTTGTTTGATGCTGCTTGATAAAGATGAGAGGGGCTGCTGAATAGTTAGCCTGGTAGACTGTCAGTTTATACTCTGATATCGTGTAAGTTCTATGTCTATGTCTAGGCAAAGAGAAATAAGTCCTATACAGACTGCACACGCCAAGCCTATTGAATTAATTACTGTTCAGCGAATTGATTGTGAAGTTTTGTGTACTTAAATCTCCGATGTATTACTTTCCAGTTCCTTTTTGTTTGATTATTAAATCAACGAGGGCTGTGTAAAGATTATAATTATGCCTTCTTAACATTAGTTTTCATGCCTACAGTATCGTAGCCTTATAAACATAGCAGTCTTTAAAAAAAAAGTCTATTTATGGTTCTATTTAATTCAAATGAAGCGTAGGAAGTATTGAGATGAATGAAGCGATGTCGATGGTTTTAGCACGTTATTAACGTTAAACACAATGTTCTTATATAAAAAACCAAAGTGGACCTCACCAATGTTACATGGCTAATTCACTTGAGTGAGAGACTCATGCAGTTGGACTCATTTTGTTCTCTTTCTTAGTGTGATCGTGGTAGAGGCTACTGTCTCATCCACTAAATCTATTCAATTTCAATCTGTCACATCAGGATATATGAAGTTGCTGTGAGTGCTCAACCCTAATTCTGCTACAGGTACATCAACTGAGCACTCAGACTTGTAGTAGATTGGTGTTCCAGTAATTTATGGTTCGACTGTAAGTCGGGGTTTTTTTTTTGGTGGCGACAGATGTGCCTCTTGGCAAATTTTGATAGGATATAACTATAGATTGAATTAGTTGTTGCTGCTTTTAAAATTTCTTTAATTGTGAGAAAACAACGCTCTCTTTTGAAGAAACCGGGGAAAGAAACCGAGGTTTAGTTTCATTGATTATAAATGATTTAAATGCTTCATTACCCAAGCATCAACATAATATGCATAACATTAACTACAATAGCATGGTCCAGTGCATAAAATATAGTGTTATTGTCAAAATGCCAAATCATCTCCAGAGAATGCACACTCAGAAATTCAGAGCGTCGGGCGCTTAAAAAGTAAAACACTCAAGACTATGAGAAGTTTTGAGTTTCAAGTATGGCTTAAGGAATATAATGTGCAACAGTTCATGAACTGTAAAACACATAGTCATGCCTCTTAATTTTTTTATTCATTTCTTTCTCTCTCTCTCTCTCTCTCTCTCTCTCTCTCTCTCTCTCTCTCTCTCTTTCTCTCTCTCTCTCTCTCCCTTTCTCTCTCTTGCTCTGTTTGTCTGTGTGTGTGTCTCTCTAGGATTTATTTGTCTGTTTGAGGTAAGTTAATCATATTTATTTATTCCTATGTATATATATGAACAGTCTTTAGTCTGAGGACATATTTACTGAATCAATATTTCACAGAGACATTTTAAGAGGAATATTAGGTTGTTTTGTTGTCTATAAGTGCGATATTGTCAGAGCTTAGATTTTTTTAAATACTTTCTTTTACTTATCGCTGGCTGTATTGAAGTAAATTCACTTGGGAAAGATTTCTAGTCCGCGGTAAGTAAATTAAATAGAATTAATTTTCAACATATAATTTCCGGCTTGCATGAAAAACATAAATTATATAGTTTCATAAAAAGAAAATAAATCTTTTTTAATTCTTATTACTGCAGTGGATCTCCTACGATAAAACAAAGATAATGAGAAAATATTGGAGGCTGATTCTAGTGCAGGTTAGATTTTGAAACCTGCTGATGCCAACACACTTTACTTTCTGGCAACTCAAATCCACTACTCTCTTCTTTCTTCTTTACTTGGGATAGAACTTAATCGGTTTATTGCCTATTAGTTCGAATTACCACGAGTCAACAAAGCCTAAAATCATAGACCTATAGCTTTTCTACATCATAATGTATAATCATTCTCCCCGTCTCTTGTCTAAGTTGCAAGATATTACGGCGTAAAGTTGTATGGCGTGTTTTCTATTATTCATTATTAATAACATACATATATACATATATATATCAGTAAGAGAGCAAGTAAATAGTAGACATCATACTTTCGCCGAAAAACCAAACGATAAGAACTTAATCTGAAAACATAAAGTATTATCGTCACTGTAGGTCGCAAACCTTGTATCTACAAAATTTAAGAATTTTTTTTTTATTTTGGCTATAAATAACATTGATGTCATAAGCTACCTACTACTATCACAAAAATGCATTGAGACCAATGGAAAGCTATGATTTTGGCATGTGACCAAAACAAGCTTTTCAACTTTCACTTCCACTTGCAAGCCATACCTCGTAACTACAAAGTGGAGTTTGGGTCAATTTTTGTTGAAAAACAACGAAAAAATCACAGGTAAGCATATTTCTGATATTTGTTGAATTATTTTATACACTCGAACCAGCAACAGAAGGGTGCCTGCAGATATCAGGGCGGACTCACAAGCCACTGTGCCACCAACGCCTCTGAGCGAATGGAGAGATGAAAGAGAAGAAAGCGAGAAATATTTGTGTATGGGTATGAAAAAGTGAGAGATACACAGAGAAGGAAAAAGTGTGTATAAGTATATATTATTATTAATAAGAGAGAGAGAGAGAGAGAGAGAGAGAGAGAGAGAGAGAGAGAGAGAAAGAGAGATAAGAGCAAACGTGTGTATGAATATATACTAAAAAGAGAGAGAAGAGAAAATGTGTATGAGTATATGTTAAAAAGACAGAGACACACAGAGTTAGGAGAAACACATTTCTGTGCGAGTATATCGTAGAAAAGATAGAAAGATAGGTAGATAGATAGACAGATAGATAGAGAGAGAGAGGGAGAGAGAGAGACAGCGAGAGAGAGAGAGACAGAGGGAGAGATAGTTACAGAGGCAGAGAGAGAAAGAGACAGAACGGTCAAGCAAAACCCTGCCTATTGTTTGAAAGTCAGTAGGAAATATAAATTTGGTGTTTATCTAATAACGTTGCCCAAATATCAGATTGGACAATTTTTTTTTTTTAATCACGTCCCAGAGAAACATTCTTTTAATGTTGTTTATACAATTTGAATTTTCATATGTATCATTAAAAGTTCACTTTTCATGCTAACTTTTTTCAGCTCACTCTACCTACGTGCGTATTCACACTGAGTCTCAATATGCTTTAATCATTCTAGCAAGCGAAAAACATAAGTTTTTTACATTGTTTTCTCAAAGCACTTAAAAATATTTAAAACCTTAATGTCTTTGTGCTGCATACATCCATTATAGCTATTGCTGATAATTTTCTGATAATTCTGATACATTCAGCAAAGGCATAATGAAACATTTCTTTTGTTGTTGTTGTTGTTGTTGTTGTTGTTGTTGTTGTTGTTGTTGTTGTTGTTGTTGTTGTTCCGGTGAGCGCAAGAGATGTTGTTTTCTGAGTGTATCTATTGACAGAGATAGGCTTGGTGTGTTGCCATGGTTCCACATGTTATTCATTTCCTTTTCCGGGTTGTAAAGGATGTATTTGAAATCTATCACAGGAGAATCTTTTATTTTTCACATTGATCTGAAGTATTCCAAATTACATTCTCGGGAGAATTTTAAAGAGAAGTTATATCGCAGATACAAATGATGTGATGTGCATGTGAGGCGGGGCTTTCAACGAGCTGATTGAAAGCTTTCCGCGAAGTTAGCTTGTACATCAATAAGGAAGTTCATCAGAACGGATATCTCTCGACATCAGTGTCTCTCTGCACAATGTTTTAGAAAGCTTTTTCAATGCATTTTTTTAAAAAATTTATTTTGATACAGCTTGTTTCAAAAGAAAAAAATGTAAGCATGATGCAAAATTGTTCTGCATTAACAGCCTATTTCCCTCGGATGAGACATTACCATTAAAATCGCTAGGGTTAGATTGTAGATTGCAAAAGGTGAATGTGTAGCTTGCTTTTATCGATCGTAGAGGATGTTTGTTTCAAGGTATATAAATGGCTGAGCGTTGCCACAACCACCTATTATTTGTGGTGCCAAATGGAACTGACCGATTCCTGTTACTCCCTAGATTTACTTTTGGAGGAGCATCTTTCATTGTGCTCTGACCATACTTGCTGATGCATTACATCATAATCATCTACCATCCACGGTATTGCACCCATGACTATTGCCTTGAGATTGAAAGTAATGTATTAAATATCACGAAAAGCAACTATCTGTGAAAGAAACAAGAAAACTTAGTTTCAAGTGAGCGTAAGTAATCAATGGGTTTTTTCCTCATCTAGATCCAAATCCAACCCCGTAATCATGTCAGCTTTTTAAGAGCTTGCATTGATTAGAATTAATTAAATGTGATCTATATTTAGTTATAAGCTGTATAGAAATAATTACTCTACTTGGATTTTGTAAACATGCTATAGCGAAAGTCACCAAAGGCAACAGCCATTGAGAGTATTGTCTGGACACAGCAAAACCAGGTCAGCGTGCCAGACCAATCCCTTCATATCCGAGAGCAGGTGTACAAACAACTCTGCCGGCTAAACCCTTATCCAGCTTTTGTAAAGTAGTAGTGTATGTTTATTTTTCGCTGAACAGGAAAGGAATTTTATTACAATTCTTTGCATTTATTCTAATGGTAATAAGTGTACATGCCAACAAGGGGCTAAGTTTTTGCAATGAAATTCTGGCTATTAAAAAAAAAAATTCTCAGTAATTAGTTCGATCTACCTTCGCCTGCCTGAGGGGCCGCCATCTTTTTTGCGAGAAGGTTCTATATCCTAAACAAAGAGATCAAGTGCATTACCTTGCATCATGGACACTCAGCCGGTTTTAGTCAGTAGAGATTGACCCAAAATACTTGGAAAAGTGGGATTACAAGATCGTATGCCACCATTTCACAGCATTACAATTTCAAACTCTCATCTGTTTGGAGAATTCAACAATATTGTGCGAGAAACAATTCACTGAGGACAAAACTAAAATTAAACGAGGTATCAACTGGCCTCGATAAAACGCTTAAGTGGTGTGGTAAACTTTTCCACGAAACGAATTGGAAATAAAATAGTGTTAGTGATAATTCGTTAAAAAACAAAGAGATTTTCTTGTGGTAGTAGTGTAATAGTAGTACTACTAGTATTTTAGCATTTAAACTGGTGAAAAAAATGATCTTTTCTCTAGCACACGAGCTTTTTTAAAACTTGATCTATGAACCATTATTTCTGATTTCCCTGTATCATTGTTTGCAACAATGGTGACTATTGTAATAATCAATCGCTGCTTAGACAATCTCTGTCCATGTTTATGCCATATTTTAGATCTGCCATGTAGTAATGCTGAACCTATTTTAAAAAATTATTTTATTTTGGTAACGCTTTAGGTGTAACAATACATTCTCCTTATAAAAATGTTGCTTAAAAATAAAAAGAAGACGTTTCAATGTGTATTACAAAGAAAAAGATAAGTTATTTTGTTCAGTTTTCTCTACGATAAGCGATTCAAGCATAGATCTATATCATTTAGATTTCGACTTTAGGTAAAAGTACCGCCAACAAAGGAGTTTCGTAAATTGAATAATATCCTTTTTACAATGTTTGTTGTTGTCGTCGTGATTGTTTTTACTGTTATTAAATTATATTATATTATATGTTACTATTATTATTATTATTATTATTATTTCTATGATTATTATCAATATCATACGATTATTTCTTGGGATTATTACATTTCCGAAATGGGTGTTCAAGCGCCAGAATGTGAATGTCTTTTACAAATTACCCTTACATGCAGAGACAGCTACTTTTCCCAACTTACAGGATTTTAGTTGCTGCTTTGACTTTTAAACTAGTTTTTGAAATTGCACAAGGCTTTTCAGAATTGTTAAAAGCATTGTTAAAATAATGAACGCTGTTAGAGAAAATTCAATTAAAAGAAGGAGTGAAACATGTTTTCAAATCGAAACTTAAATTTTCGACATTTTCACTTTGCTTTCCTTATTTAAATACATAAAACTGGCTGTTAATTTCTTTGAAAAAAACAAAAAAAAAAAAGCAAACTCTCCTGTATACGGTTACACACAAGTTTTTAACATTGAACCTCACGTATTTTATTAATCCGTCAATAAACAAATCGTATTTCAAAGTAAACGTAGCATAAACATGTCTGTATTGGAAAATGTTAAGTATCACGTAAACAATAAAGTTAATATTCAGTATTATATGTTATCATGACGATATCTTTGTTGAGAATCGCTTGGTGCTATTCAGTACTAGGTCAAGCTGAAGATTGCCTGTGACAAGGAGTTGTTGTAAGTAAACGAAAGGAGAGAAATCCTTCCGAGCCTTGTTGAAAGTTAAACAAAAAGTTTATTAATTTAAATGAAGAACAATTTCAGAATAGCAACGTAAGTTTCAACAATACTTTTGATCTACAAGTTCATCACTATAGGCAGTCTATCTCTCTATATATAATATATACATATTTTATAAATATATATATATATATCTTTATCTGTCTCTTTCTTTCTGTTTTTCTTATAGTTTCTTGTGATCTCATTTATAATTATGTTTTGCAATAATTTTAAAAGCTTTTATTTTAAAGAGTACCTTTTTTGTCTGTTTAGAATTCTAATAAACAAATATTTCTAATTATATACCGTTCTGTTCTGCTGACACTCTTTATCTGTGTCTTTTGTTTTCTAATTTTTGTGTGTCTTTGTCTGCTTTCCTTAATCCATGATTTGTTTCTCTCACAAGCTCTGTATTTCTCTGCCTGCCTTCCACTTGTTTTTTCTCTCGATCTCGTGCTATTTTTCTATCTGTTTTTCTCTCTACTAATCTAGTAATGGCAAACTATAAAAACGTCTACATCATTCTGTGCCTTAAAATTTCAGGGAAATTTATTCTGTCGGTTTCGGAATTTGCTTGGGATAGACAGAAACGACAAGATGACATCTCCCGTCACACAAAGATCCCACACTGTTTATCACTGCATCACAATGAACACAAGCTATGGTACATTCGGTGAAGAAACGGTCTAAACAGAATCTTACCCAGAGCAATATGGCTGCGGAGATGAGCACTTCTCATCAGATCTTTTGAAATATTTTATCATATTTACAGGTGTCCTTATCATGTTTGAGAATCTAATCATGATCATCACCATATTCCGCTCTAAGTCTCTGCACACCATCACAAACATCTTGGTGGCTTCCATGGCTGTCACTGACCTTGCTGTTGGGGCACAATGTGCCCAGCTAGGCTTGCTCGTTCAGTCTGGCGGAATGCGCACCTGGCTCGGACTCAAAGGGGATAGGATGCATTTGTTCTTGTCACTCACAGTCAGCGCCAACATGAGCTTCGTTCTGGTTTCTTTGCTACACATGTGTTTATTGGCAGTGGACCGCTATCTTTACGTGCTGTTGCCTTTCCGGTACAAACGTCTTGTGACGAGACGCAGAGTTTTAGCGACAGCATGCACTGTTTGGACTCTTGGGCTGATCTATGTGGCCGTAATAACATCACTGCTTCAGACAGAGGCATATCGTAAGACCTGTATTCTTTCCCAGGTGCCACTGATCTTTACCTACTGGCCACTTATGGTTGTATATATTCTGTGCCTGGTTGTTGTGCTTACGTGTACCCTTGGGATAGCTAAAATAGCTCTCAAACATAGGCGAAAGAAAATGATAAGAATTATGGAGAGAGCAAGTTCTTCAGAAAACACCAAACACTGCAAAACAAGCGAAAGAAGAAGCGTCTTTTTGGTCGTTAATCACAACAACAGAGCTACAGGGTCTCAAGATGCCTCTGAAAACACTGATACGATCCACTGCAATAGACGTGGCACTGTGGACAACCAGGGTGTATCTTTTGATCTAACAAGATTTAACACTAATGGTATTAACAACGGTATAACAATTCCTGAAGCCAGTAAGTCTTGTTTTGAAAACACTCACAATGAAGTTTCCAACACTGTTGGTAAGGATATTTCTTCTCGAAACGTTCCTGAAAATACCATAATGGTCTCCGTTGGTTTGGCGGATGGAGAAAACACTGATCAGCCACTAGGAAAGACACCTGAGTGCAATTCTACAACAAACTACCGTGCTACAAATTACTTTGACACTGACGGTAGAGGAGACAACAGCACGAAACATTTTTCTCAACACAATGTGCACTGTAATGATTACAGGCAGGAAAGCAGGCTGTTTAGCAAGGCCAATCTAAAACTGATCAAGTTTGTTATGGTTCTGTTTGGTGCTTTGTTTGTGTGCTCTGCTCCATCCATTGTAATCATCACGATGTCTAAACTTCTTAAGATTGTGCAAGCGCCTCACGTTCTCATCAGACTAACGCAAGTTTTACTTGTCTCCAATTCGTGCATGAATTTCTTTATCATATCTTACATGAACAAAGATTTTCGAAAAGCTGTGACACGCCTTCTGCCATGTTGTGTGGTCGGCTGCTCCTGAAGGAGAGAAGGCCCAGAAAATGGCTATTGAAGCTGTTTCATAGCCAGTCTTTTATTTTACAATGAACCACGCTTATAAACATTTGTCCTCTGAAGAATTGTTTCAGACAAACACAAATTGTCATTAACAATAACATAAAAAAAAAAATCCCAAAGGTTTATATGGACTCAGGCCGAAGCAAACAAAGACTAGACACACACTTTTTTTTTATATTAACACTCTGTTCATATGAATATTAAAAGGTAGTAACAGTAACAAGCAGTCAAGAATCCTGCTCTCTGTAATGTTTTTTTTTTTGTGGATTTGTTAAAAAGCGGCAGATAGAGTAGAGATTGAAATTTGTGTTTCAAGAGACATCGCTATGATTTCACTAAGAGACAATGATAACACTAAAACGTTAGCAAAAACCAGTAAGATCATCCAATCCATATAATCCACCGAGGCATCACTACAGTAGCAGAAACAGTCTTGTAAATACAACAAACGCGACTACCTAAACGGGCTGTCCCCTTTGATAAACGCAGTAGCTGGAACATATAAACAATTGCTGACAACATATAATGTGTTTTTTTTTTATCTTCCTTATTGCGAAAGCAGTGATTATCCACATATTCTTGATTAAAATACTCGTAACTGTACTTTTAGGTAAGAGAAACTGCTATATAATTAACCAAATGCGGAAGCGGTATATTACCACTTATCTCAACCATTGTATAGA
>BLXT01008083.1:267968-282576 GCA_019648995.1 Plakobranchus ocellatus
TCCGAAAAAAAAAATCCATGAATGAATGCTAGACTGAAACTAGTGACATCAGTTCTGCAAATTGTCCTTAAAAAGTCAAAACATGCCAAGTATAGATTTCACATAATGAAATTTCTTTCTCTTGGACACTGTACAAATATTGAGAAGATTTTTTTGTTCCTGGACTCAGACAACTTCAAAATGTCTTTGTAAAATGCAACAAAGAGATTTTTTTTTTTTCAATGCATATTTGTGTTATTTCAATGGCTATCACAAAAACAACTGATTATATACAAATTTGATAATGAAATTTACATCGTTTGCACCTCAACCTGACATTTGAAAAATTACTTTCAACATGAGGGACACAAACTCAACACAGAAGGTACTTGAACATTTTCAATTTGCTAACTGCTGCGCCAGCAATGTCTTCTTCTTTTTTTTTTTTTCCCTGAAAAAAATCTTTTTGCCACCAGCCACAATTTAATTATATAGCCTACGATGATATTTTTCGTCTTGCACCATCTTTTTAAGAGGCGTGAAAAGATTTACAAAATTTATACATAATTCTAAGAGAAGTGGAATAAAAGCCCACAAAAAAGAAGGGTAAATTGGAATGCTTACAGTTATCACAAAACCAGAAGCATCTGTTAAAGAGCTTTCACTTTTAATCGAAACCAAAAAATATTTCGCCTGAGAGGGAAAGCAAAATTGAAAGCAAGAATTTTTTTTGTCACACATAATTATCAATATCATCATATCTTTACTTGGTATAAAAAAAATCTCTCAACCAATTTCAGCAATTTTTTCTATCAGCATTATTATTTTTTTCTACTGGTATTTTGAAGAGAGTCCGATGACAAATATCTTAATTTGATTTTCACAGCAAGATGAGAGCATTTCATCGTCTTCTTTCATATGAATGCCAAACACATAATAAACCTGGTGCAAAAATGGTGAAATCCAAATAATGACTCCCATACAGAGCAAGCATTTCTGTGAATTACAGCCAAATCTAATTCAGAAGCCATGGATCAAAAAACACCCTATTAGCAACACAGAAAAAATGCATCACTACTGCGATCATTCCTACACAATGAATAGTCCATAACCATCAGTATAGAACACAAAGCATGAGTAATATGTATTCAGATAAAGAATATGTATATTCAGTCTATGCAGGTCCAAGACCTTACTTTAGAAGAAGTTGAAAAAGGCTGTATCTTGTCATCAAGCACACTGAACCTCAAAAACCAATAATTTCAAGTCTTATTGTAGCTCCTCAGAGGCATACTGGAAGTTCCAATTATTTGGAGTCGCTTTCTTGAGGTCTTGACTTGAACTCTCACGCCCATCTATAACTTAATTAAGACCCTTTTCTTAAGTTCAAAAGTTTAAAAAAACTTGTTGAAGTCATTCAAAGCCAACAACCTGCAAGTCCAGCTGTCTCATCTTTGTGATTCAGATTGCAATTGCAATGCATTTTACGCTGTACACAGCTAGTTCCATTCCATTTCGTTACTGTTCATTCTAAACTACTTCTCAGCTGTGCAGACGTACTAAAGCATTATTAGATCAGTCCTGCAGACACCTGCTCAAGCTAATCAAAATCACATTGTTGGGATTAAGAGCCTTTACAAGAGATAAGCATTATGTGTGTAATTTAGGGCTCTTTTCAAACAATTCAAAATCACAATATAGCTGTTATTCCAAGCATTATAGACATCTAGTATTTCATCAATCTATACATGAAATTTAATCAAAATATTACAGCTGTCCATACAAATAAACCGAAGCATTATTTTAATAATTCCTACAACTAGGCAATTAATACAAAGTCAAATTGCAATTGTTCAAAAGCTTACCTAGGTGAATCAGAACATTGACTTTTTCTGTGCCCACCCACAATGCATTATTATAAGAATAGCCTAATCTGCTGCAGCCAAATAAAACGCAGTATTTGTCTTAGACTTCACACTGCTAATACTGCACTTCATGTGGCTACAGGAGTACTACTGGCTTCACCCATAACAATGCTAGCAGAATAAAGCTAATCCCCGCACTTCATGTGGCTACAGGAATACCACTGGCTTCACCCACAACAATACTAGCAGAATAAAGCTAATCACTGCACTTCATGTGGCTACAGGAGTACATCTGGCTTCACCCATGACAATACTAGTCGAACAAGGCTTATCACTGCCTTTCATGTGGCTACAGGAGTACTAGTGGCTTCACCCATAACTATACTAGCCTGAACAAGGCTACTCACTGCACTTCATGTGGCTACAGGAGTACTACTGGCTTCACCCATAACAATACTAGCTGAACAAGGCAAATATGAAAACACCATATCCACCATGCAGTGTGGATGGGCACAGATAAGGTCAATATTGCAGTTCAGACTCTATGCAAAGATTACAATTATTCAGAGCTAAAAATCTAGATAAACCACAAAGCCTTATTAAAGTATTTCAATACAATATACATATTATTGGTAGCATGCAGAGAAATCGTAGCTTTGTTCCAATCCCTCCCCAACTAATCCAAAGCCCTGCCCCTTGATTACTGTACTCCATTGATCATACAGTGGTTCCACCTTCTTCTTCCAGCCAAGCTACTATCTTCCCCTCAAAGCCTGGCAGGATGTCGTCATCGTGAAACACCTGAAGGAAGGAGGAGAGAGAGAAAAGATGGACAGTGTGAACCAACAAGTCGAAATTTAACACATTTTTAGGCATGATATGACAAAAACTTGGAGCTAAGTTTACCAGGTTTGGGAAATCAAAGAGGCACAAAAAACAGGGGATTTTCTGGCAAGATGCAGGAACAAAAATGTATTGGTCTCGTAAGTGCTTACGCACCCTTATTTTAATTACTAATGCTCTTCTTCTGCCTCTTTGTACGTCATGAAGCATTTAAAGAGTACATGAAACCATTTCAATAATAATGAACAGGCAGAATAAAGATAAATACACTTTTGTTTATCCAAAGGTCTGGGGTGATTAAAAAATCATCCATTTTAATTTTCATCGAGGTTCATTTTGCAGTGATGATGGTGAGGAAATATGAAAAAGGAGGAAAATTTACGTAGACTATAGGTCCAGGGTGAATTTCGTCCTAGTAGTAGGGGGTCAGGGGGACAACGTCCCGCTGAAGCATTTTTATCCTGACGCAGGCTAAAAAAACCCATTTCCCAGCACATTTTCAACGATTTTTCACAAACATTGAATTAAATAATGCTTTACAATAAATTCCTCCTCCGATCCAAAACCGAGGATTTCCGCGGATCCGCGGAAAACCATCATCACTGATTTTGAAAATTTGCCTTTATGCCATTAAATCAAGCACAAAGTCGGTCTAAAACTAGGTGATCTCAGACTTTCAGGCCATCCTCTCATATGAGAGCATGGATGGTAAGCCTGAATTCAAACCCGCAACAGACAGGTCTCTGCAGATCTTAGGGTGGGTTCAATAGCACTGTGCCACCATCACCTCAACCACTTTAAAAGCCAGAACATAACATTAAAAATGGTACAAATAAAACAAAAAATTTGACAAACAAAACATTACCAACCTCTTCCTTCACAGTGCCATACTCAGGATCGTGCGCTTTGAAGTAATAATGATAGAGATTGGATTCTCCCACCGCTGACTTGAAATCTCGCAGACGAATTTCCCCTAACCTGTAAATAGCAGACACAGTTTTGGGTAGTTTTGTATGAGAGAGAAACTATGACTTGAGGTAGATACACTGGCTTTTACATCAAAATACCAGTTTACAAAAACATTATCATTTTAAGTACCATACATTTCTTCCCTAAATTTTTACTGGTGATTTCCGGTGGTTTTAATCCTCTTTCCCCCATTTCAACAAGGAACAAAAATTGCACCTTGAATATGGATAGAACTTTTGGTATAACTAAAATGCTGGCCACAAGATTTTATTTTGTCGTTCAAAATCATTATTATTTTTATGGGAGGGTTCTTACCAACTTAATACCAGTATTAAGTTTCTTTACAAAGACAATAAAATTGTGTAAAACCAATTTTAATTTTTTTTTGTCATGATTAATATTGTGGCTACAGTCATTACATCATTTTTTTCGAGTCCCATTTTAGTAAAAACTCTTGAGACCATTCATATAACTCCCACCAATCTGGTCTGTTGAAGCAGTGAAATACAAGTTAAACAGAAGACCAGTTACACGTAACAGCATATATCAAGATATAACAACCACTAATCAGTCAGCTCGTTAACTCTTACTTTTTGTGTATTACACAAGTTGATGGTTTCTCCATGTGTGCAGTGTGGTACAGAACCGTGGTCTGACTATCAGACACAGCTCCTGGGAAAGTTGGCTTCCCTCTTTGCCCTGAGGGTGAGAAAGAGATTTGTTGCAATGGATTAAGCAGTCAAGCTTTTTTGTTTCTTTAACTCTTTCAAGACAGATTTTTTGGGGGATGCAGATCGTAACTCATGACCAAGAAACAAGAATAGAGAGACCCACCAGCGCTGATATATTGGCATATGTCCAGATAGGGCTGAAAATTAGTGCCGATATATCGGCATACATCCAGAACAAGCCAAGTCAATTTACACACCCACACTGATCATTTCAACTTTAATATGAGTTAAATCACAGACTTAGTAAACTAAGGCTCACAATTTCAAATACATCTTAAGATCTGTCCTATAATGAGTATGATGTTGTGTATAGCAACTTTTAATTTTAAGATAACATTAATTTTTTTTTTTCATTCCAATACCTTAAAAAATTTCAGACCATAATCAACATATTTGTATTCAATTTTCAACATTGCAAAACTCACAATTCAATTATTTAAAATCTTCAAAATGCAACTTCTGCCTCGCTTTGACTGATCATATCAATTCAATCCAGAATTTTTTTTAAAACAAAAATAAATTCTCTCCATGTACTTCAACTTTTTAAAGAATCAACCTTATCTGTGTAGGGTCACCACAATAATGAAATCAGCAGCAGGAGAATCCTGGCCTTAGCTCCTGTATTCTCTTCAACACTTACTCACCATGAGCTACAGGGATGGATGAACCCACGGGGGCAGGAGTGCGCTGACCAGGGGGGCAGGCAGGTCGATTTTTGACCAGTCGGTGCGTGGCCGATGAAGGGCGGGGAGAAGCCTGTGGAGTTGACTTGTTGCCTCCTGATGCACTTGTCTTCACATGGAAACCAATAAAGAAATTACAATGACAAATGGCTTGATCAGAAACAGGAGTATAACATAAAACTGCATTTTTTTTGGAGACATCAAAGCACTCAATCCTACTTCCATCTTCTGTCAAGCATTTGTTCCAAATTCTTTCTTAAATGTTTCCTTCAGGTTTGGATTCACAAAACCATTAAAAAAAACCTTGTTTCAAAATACATGGCCAAAGAAATTCTCAAACTCTCAGATTTTGTTTAGGATTCGCAAATCCTTAAAAATGATTTTCTCAACAAATGTGACAAATATTATGACATAACAAACCAAAGGGTGAGATCTCATTGGCTGTAGATTAGCATCAACAATATCAAATGTGACCTGTCCATACAAAATGAGTTGTTTGTAAGCAGCCCATACATGAAAGTTGCTAAAGATATTAGGAAAAATAAAATTCTTGGAGGTCTTTTAGATAAAACCATTTTTAATGTGCAAGATATTTTTTTTCAATATTTTTAACTATTACTAATTTTTTGCTTTAGATCATATTGGGCGATTCCTGAAAAGCAATTCATTTCCTTTTGATGAAAAAAGTATGCTTCTGAAAAACTGGTCGTACAAAGACTAAAACTTGATGCTAGATAAGTACAGGAGAAACATCTATTCACAGCAACTTCAATTCACCTGAGGCCTGCCTGCTGGTGTCCCCCGGCCTGGGGTAAAGCCCTGCCCACGGCCTGGTATCCCAGGTTTTGTTGTACCATTGTTGCTTGTCCCTGGCTGTCTCTGGTTCTGAGACCTGCTGTTGACCTGTCGGTTTGCTCCTGGCACACCAGCAGTTTTCTGCTCCAGAAAAACAGAGAGAGAAAGGTGGACCTGTTACTACAAAGCTAATTCACTTTTTGGGGACTAAAAAATAAAAAAAAAAGAATTTTCTAAAGGATTATCATTGGGGTGTGGTTCAAGCAAAGGAGAAACCAGAGTTTTAATATATACATATTTGATTAAAGGAAACATGCAGAGAGGCAGGCATAGAGATTTTGGATGTAATAAAACATCTCGACTGATAAATTGCTCAATATGAGTGTTGAAGAGTCTCATTATGAATCTAAATGCTAGGTACTGGGGTGTCTTGCAATATTTTGTTTTTAAATTATTAAGTTTCTGTGAACTCTTTCGCATAGATTTTGAGAACTTATTTTAGGAATGAATGAAAGAGAAGATGGACTAGTTTTGCCCCTTTTGCTGAAATTCTTTTTCGACGCTAGAGATTGTTCATTTTCAACCCTGGTCTGTCAGCAAAACTCTTTCTGTGTATAGCAGACGTACTACTGGATCCAGTAAAAACCTTGGTAGTTCTGAAGATCGCAAGTGATGTGAATAATTCTGGATGACCCTGAAAAAACTGGGCTTGAAAATAAGTTTCAGTTCAGCCCACTCATTTCCATGTCGCATGCTGAGGTTGTAAATGAAGTTTTGTATAACCTGATGTTCTGTGTATGCGATACTCTTTTTTTTTTTTCGTGGGGCATCTTATAACTGATGCACTTGAAATAAAGTTATCAGAGTTTATAAAAGTCATTGTCTATGGTTGCTGTAAGCAGCCTGACTAACCTTAATCTCCTTAATGTTACATTGATTTTTTTTTTAAGTTCAACATAGCTTGAGTACTCATATTAGAGCAAAGAATATTTATCTCATTTTCTGAAGTTTTGAATAATTTATTCATCCTGATATTAAATAGTGATTGTTCATCATACATTGCAAGTTTGTTGCGGTATCTTAAATTGCTTACGGTTATTGAATTTGGGCATTGTTTTTCAGTATTATTAATTTCTGTCCTATAAAACGATGTAGAGAAAGAGCTCGATTGAGTTCAGGTGTAAAATGAGATGATATTCTCAATGCTTATAAACATGTCGCATTACAATTTTCTCATTTTTCTGACTTTACACAAAAGAAAACTCAATTTTGTTGAAGCTGATAAATGAAATACATTTTGTAAATCTGGTTGTATTTTTTCTTTTTCTATTTTTTTTACCATTTATTTAAATTGCTTCTTTTTTTTGGGGGGGGGGGAACACTTTTGTTCATTTTTGAGTTTCTCTTTGTCTGTTGTGGCATTTCATAAAAGCTCTTGGCAGATATTATTAATGCTGCACAGCTCATGAGACTGCGTCTGTAGACTCTTCTTATTTTCTGGAGCTGCTCTTTCTATATCAATGCACTATAACAATGGCTGATTGAACTTTTTATTGTTGTAAAGTTGTGGAGAAAAAAAGAAAAGGAAAAACTGTTAGGTTGACCGACATCATACCTGAACCCCTCCCCCAAAAAAGTATTTTCTCTTGACATTCAGAAACCATTGCTGCTATATACACAGCTCTGTCTCCTATCCTAAATCTTTCAGAACCTCCAGAAAGAGGACACAAAATGATAACATTTAGATCGCATCCGGCCCTGCCACTTCAGTACCTGTCTATCTCTGTAAGCAAGCGATCCTGCAGGTCTCTGCGATTCACCCTGTGACTCTACAGCCTGGGCCGCCGCACTTGCCAGGTTCATCTTACTCAGCAGCTGCACAATGCTGCCCTCCAGGCTGTCTATAGCTGAACAGCCTTCCGCTGCGCTCTGCTGCTTCCCCTCTTGGACAGCTAGCTGAGACCTGGCGTGCTGGAGCTGGATGCTGATGGCTTCTAGGTCTGGGCGTTGCTGTGTATTAAAGAAATAAAAAGGAGGTTTTTTGATAAAGATTGTATTGCTTGACACATTAGACAGATAACAAGGAAATAAAATCTGTGCAGACATGCCTAACCTTGAAAAAATTTTTGAGGAACATCAAGGGCAAAAATGCGGAACAAACCTGAATATGACGGGAACTGATGCTGACTGACAAAAAAAACCCCAAAAAACATAAAGGTCTTAATATAACTAAGTTCCAATTAATAATGGAGGTGTACCTTCAGGACGGGGGAGAGTGTAGAGGATATCGGTTCCTGTCTAAATCGGCCCAAACACCAAGATTTTAGTAAGAAACCGTGCTTAACATTTTATAGCCTCCATGCAAAAATCCTAATGTGTATACCTTAACTTTGAGCAAATCGGCCCTAGATTAACGAAAAGAAAAGGTGTCCTTAAAATGTTCTTTCTACTCCTACTACAAAGACTTCATTCAATTTGGGTCACTGATTTCATTGTTACCATTAGAATTCAATTTTATTAACTTTTCTCAAATCAAAAATTCCATTGAACAATTCACTATTCTATCCCTTTAACACGGAATGCCTCGATGCATTCTTTTCCAATACGATGCTGGCATCTTTTGCGGATTGGAGCTTCTGTGAAGAGCAAATTCATTTTGGTCACTTTGAAGAGACATAGACTCATCAAAGATAGGCAGGCCTGATGGTTTATCAAGTTCTAAATCGATTGGTAGTTCATAATTATTACAGGACTGGCAATGGCTAGAGCTTAGCGTCAATAAGACAGTCACATGCCGAGCCTAGAAGTTCAATGTTGGGTTTACATCGGAAGTGCAAAGCGCTAGATCTAGTATATAAACCTCTCCAGAAAGCACGTATAGTTAGTCTCGAAGTCTATATTATTAATTCAGTTTAACCAAACCATTGGTTTGACAGATTTAAAAAAGAAAAAAATATCCCAAAATTGTTCATTTCTATCAAAATTGAAATTCTGCTGCAATGAGTCGCCTAAATCGAGGTCGCTGATTTCAAATTTGCCGTCAGAATTTTCGTATTTGCTTTCCTCTTAAAGATATGTCTGTGGAAAAAAAAACCCTACTCCACGTGAGTGACGTCACAGTGCGAACGACCGACCGACAACCCATCATCAGTCAGTGATGGTAGGCCTCACAATGATGTTCCTCTATGTACTGCACCGATAGGTTTACCCCAACCACCCCAACCCCTCTTCAGTCAGCAAAGTGACTGGGGGTGCTTTTTGTGTGTGTGTGTGAAAAAAGGCCTAGCTAAGAGCACCATGCATGTAATAATAATGTTTGAAAAGTTTATTGCAGTATTAGCGCCGTTAATTTTTTTTTTTTTTTTTTTAATAAGTCCCTTAATATTCTCCCGTTATGATGCAGAGGCTAGGTTTATTTCATAAACTACGGCCAATCACAAATCGGCCAAATTCCGGATTTTGTGATAAAAATGCGGATTTCCGGAACGCAGGTCATTTTCAGGTAGAATTCCAGAACGAATCCGGAATTTCTAGAACGGTAGGCATGTCTATCTGTGGCATAATGGTTGAGTGCAAGACATGTGATCAGAAGATCCTGCGTTCAAGTCCTGGCTGCACTGGCATTGTATCCTTAGAAAAGACGTGAATTTTCCTCAGTCCACCCATCTGTAAAATGGGTGCTTGGCTTGAAGGCATCATGATAAAATCTGGTGCCCAGCTGGTAACTGTACAATAATATCTGTTCATGTTAAAATGCTTAACATTCTGAGCCTCCTCTGTGGGGTTAAATACCATACAAAGTGCAGCCTATTTACAATTTGTAAAAAATTTTCAAAGCAGTGTGAGGGAAGAAAAAATATTGTTTCAAGGTTTGGAAGATCACTCAAAGATGTCTCAAAATTGTTCAGCATCTTTCAGGGCTAACAAAAGTTACACACACAAAAAAAATCCTAGTTACCGAGACTTCCGTAAACTCACTACCGTATCGTCATTTCTTAATTTCCTAACACACCTGTTCTGCGATAGCTCTTGGAACCTGCTCCAAATAGTCTGAAAGCAAAACTGTCTTTCTGCCTGGGCCATCCACCTTGATATCCACCTGAGACAGGTCAGCCACTGGCCCCATCACCTCGTCCTTCTCACCCTGAGACAGAGCCGCCTGGTCCCGTAACTGGGCCAGCTGCAGGTCTCTGGCCAGGACCTCCCCTCTCAGCTGGGCTAAGGCCGAGTCCCTGTCCTGAGCCTGCTTCAGGCAGCTAGCTCTCACATCTGTCAGGGTCTGCTCCCGCTCGCCCAGTACCTGGTGTGCCCGGTCCAGTTCTGTCGTTTGCTGATTATGCTGCATTTCCAGGTTGATAAGGGCAGACTTGACCTCCACTAACTCCGTCTCCTGTTGCTTTAAACGCTGTTGCAAGCCAGCCTATGCAACAACAACAACAAAAATTGCAATTTTTAAAAAGGAATAATCAAAAGGATACATTATGCAATGAAAAATGAAAAAGCTAGATATCTTCAAATTTTGCTAAATCACAAAAGCCTCTGGTAAAAAAAATGTGCTAAATATTTGAATAGAAAATAGAAACCAAGAGAATGACACACACACACACAAATGATAAAGTCAAACCACTTTAAAACTTCTGCTTGAATGCATTTATATGCCGAACGAAAGCTTTTGACGACAGCATTTCTAGGATTGGCCTTTGAATTCATGAACATGATGGACATGCATGAAAATCTGTAAATAATTTTTAACAGAACAAAACAGTAGGTAACACATTTCAGATTGTTTTTTGTTTTTTTACAAGGCTGTGATCTATCAATGAATACAGGTTTTGGCTTGAATTTCAGACTAGAATCATTGTTTTAGCTCAAGCCCTTACCCAGTATTTTCCAAGCATGGAGGAGTTTTAATATCCCTGTATCTGCAGACTGGTATATTCTTTTTTTGCATGGGTGTATAGGTATTTTTGCCAGAGTTGTTCTTATTTGAGTTTTCCAATAGTTAGTTTTCCTTTCCAAACACATCTTCTTAATTTCAGAGCAGAATAATACTCATGCTACATTTTTTGACCGTATCTTCCCATTTGAAATATTTTCACAACAATCTCATGGTCAGACAAGAAAACTTGTGATGCAAAAGCAAATCTTTATTTTCAGTGCTGGCAAATAAAAGAGCAACCAACTGTTTTCACAGGAATACCTTCTCTCCCTGAAGCTGCAGACAATCTCTCTTCACTTGAGCCAGCTCTAATCTCAGAGAACCCGCTATTTCCTCGGCATGCAGGAGCCTGCCTCGCAAAATGGACTGTGAATACAAAGTGATAGAGGTTTATGCAAAAAAAACCCCCAACAAAACATAAAATGTACAAGGATACAAAAGTTCATTCTAGAAGATTAGTCAAGAGTTGTACATTTTTATATAAAGCACCAGAAGGAGCACAAAATGAGTAAAAGCTTACAAAAACATATTTATGTTTTTTTATTTTCCTATATACATATATTTGTTGACTAATAGAAATATTTGAGATATACTGGATTAACCTTATCTATTTATGGTCCCTTTGCAAAACACATAAGGGTGGAAAGCTAGAGATCTAGGGTAGTACAGACAGTTCTAGGCAGCATGGCATGCTCATCTTCGAAAATACGATTTTAAAAACATTTCAGACTTCGAAAGCATCTAAAAGTTTATGATGGCTTATTTAAGCAGATTTAGTTCTTTTGTGTAGAACTTTGTCGGAGTTTGACTCCACCTAGATTTAGAGGGGCTTTTTGGGGCTTACATGCTTGGCTGTGAGCTCCTTATTAATATATATATATATAGATTTGGGTTTTTCTGAGCTTTCATGAAATCTTCTATTGCTGACAAATGACTCTTTTTGCTTGGACTGTTCCACACTTTTTAAGCCTATAGTTGTTGGACTTTTAGTCAGGAGTTCTTTCTCAATATTTGGGTGGAGTCTTGCAGAATTTGAAACCATTTTGGAAAAGCTTGACAAAATGCATCATTTTTGCCTTGAAACATTCAATTTTATGTCGAGCCTGCACATAACACCTTACAAAACAAAATTAAGAGAGGTTATTCTTGACCAACCAATTCAATATTTTTAATCCATCTCTTTCATTGCAAAATAAGCCAGGAAACATAGCAATATCCACTGTATCATTGTGCTAAAGCACTAAATAATATTATTAATAATGATAAGAGAGAAATGATAACTTACAATTGTCTCATGTGGATTCGACCCTTCCATTTCACCTGGTGAAGCCCCTGATGCGTCTGCACCTTCGCCAGTTAATAGCTGTTGTTTCAAAGTAAAAACGAAAAAAATTATTTTTTTCATGAATTTTGCTCTACCTTGCAGATATTCACAAATGCAAACATGGAAAAATGCCGAGAATTTAAAAAAAAACAAAGAAGAGACTTACACAGAAAAAATCCAATTTAAAATAGCTTCTGTTTATAATTTGACAAAAAAAAATTGTCGATGATATCAATGGTTTCCTTGTCATTTGATTTCTAAAAATCAATAATGCTTCATATTATTACGTCAAGAAAAAATATAATAATATTTTTATACAATTAAATATATAACAGAAGCCATTGTTATTTTCTTTTTTTCCTTTAACATTTTAATTATTCCATTCCTATTTTGATCATTATTTTTCCATATCATTCATTTTATTTTCATAGGAAGGATCCATTATAGTAAACAATAAAAGACTAACCAGCTCTTGAAGACGAAACAACAACTGGTGCGTATCCTTCAGATTGTCACAGATATCACTGAAGCCTGAGTCACCCAGGGTATCACTCTCACACGATGTCATCATCAGACCCCCTGAACAGGAACAAGACCAGAGAGAAAAAAAAAACACAGTCCTGGTTAAAGGAAAGCTTCCTCTTTCTCTAAAGACAACCCCCAGAGGTGAAAAAAAGCCAGGGAAGAAATTAAAATCATGAAACATCTTATCCTTAGGTTCAATTAAATTCAGATCCTAATATATTAGTCTCTGAAAGTTTTTGATGCATATTAAAACTGTTGATTCAGTATTTTATCTATTAATTTTTTTTAAAATCAAATTTACTGATAATCGAAGATAATTTGTTTTTCAAGCAATTCAAGCTTTGTGGACATCAGTATTTCAACTTTCTTGACCTGGTCAGCTAAAAAAGAGGACAAACAACTGATGCACGCAAAGCAAAAACAATTTTTAAAAATGCAGGTTGTGACTTAAAAAAAAATAAAAAAAACTTTTTCTAATGCCAAAAAGGAAAACTAGGGTAGCTTTCATAAAGTAAAATAAAGCCTATTCTTCCTTTTGCCGGATTAAAAAACAAAACAAAAAACCCCTTTTTTTCTCAGTTACACACATCCATTTTCAAATACTCAAATATCACAAAATATAAAAATTGGTATTATGTTCCCCCCCACCCCTGAGTGCCTTGAAATATAATCTGAAATGTTCATATTCCAAACTCCAATGATCTGTTATTTATTCTGGTTTAACCAATGCAATAATGCAGAATGGATATGGATTATCATCAAGTAAGAACTCCCGATGCCTGTTTCCTCTACTGTCCTCAAGACATATTTCCTCTAGAGAAAAAAGCGATAAGGAAAAAAGCAGTTTAAAAAAAATCTTCAAATCACTATAGGGAGAAATTCACCTTTGTGGTTCATGGCATTGTATAGCAGGCCTTCCATAGAGGAGGGAGGGTCGCTCAAGTAGAGAGAGGTGCGTGGGCTGGTGCCTCGGCTGGACGCTGGGCTGCTACTGGCACTGGCTCCATCCAGTTGGGCTCGGTCCCCTCCACACTCCCCCTCCCCAACAACCCTTAAGCTCGAGCTGTAGGAGTGCCTGTGTTGCCGCGGCTGTTGCTGAGGGTTGGGGGCGATGCGGGACATGGAGGCAGACTTGCGATGACCTGAGTTGGACGACTGGGCCGGAGTAACATCAGAATCACTGCCCTGAGGATCCGTATGCCTCGGTTCTTCTCGCTGCCTGCTGACACAGAACAGACAGTTCAGGTGTGATTGGCTTAAATGAACCTTTATTTTTTTTAACAAAAGGCTGCAAGCACATGATAAAACGATTAAAAAAAAAAGACTGGCACTCGATCAACCTGTTCAACCGATGACAACACAGCTACAAAGAGAACTCATTGTAATAAGCTCAAACATTGGTCGAGTTGAATAAAATATGAAACAAAACCTTTCAAGCTGATGTAAGTCTAAGCAAGCAGTGAACAGGGGCTCATGCAATATAGGATGTACAGCATACATCTCAAGTTCAGTGTACAGGTTAACTACAAAAAGCAAACTGTACATTTACTACAAAGACTGTATGTAGGATATACAGCATGCGTTTACAGCTCAGTGTACAGATTACTTACAAAGAGCAAATTACAACAGCTTTACTGCACAGGTTATAGCTTAACCCCATAAAGACTATTGAAAGCTCTAATAATGTGACTAGTCAACTGACCTTCTCCTCCTGTGTCTATGGCCAGCCCTGGTGACATTTCTACGAGCCTCTGTGAGAGCTGCAGCAGCACCCTGACAAAGTATGGACATGAAAAAATATAAAACTGCTAATTGAAGGCAAAAAAAGATAGGAGATATTACAATATCAACTCATCGCGCTGACAAAGATTAAAGGGGAAAATGCTATTCTGTAAAGAAAAAAAACGAAAAAGTTGAAATATCAAAAAAAAAAAAAAAAAAAAAAAAAAAAAAAA
>BLXT01008083.1:438132-449496 GCA_019648995.1 Plakobranchus ocellatus
AAGTAAAGATTTAGAAACTGATGTTGTTCGCTTTAAATTTTCAAGCTGTGTTGAGAGAGATAGAGCAAGAGAGAAAAAGGGGGAGGGAATAAAAAAGAGAGAGAGAGAGAGAGCAATATAGCGCGAAAGGGGGAGAGGCAGGCAAAAAAAAANAGCACAGAGAGAGGCACATGCAGGAAGGGATAAAAGGGAGACAGATTTGAAACAAAAGATAGCTCTACGCAATAACATTAACACTGTTGAAGGTGGCCACTGGCATTTCATAATCTATCCAGGTAAAGCAGTCTCCTCCTGCTGAAGCACAGGTAGGTTTAGCCCCAGAATGCTTTGCCGTATGCTGGAACTCACGTGCATCATGACGCACGGGCCGCTACGAGCCTTTAAGATTTTGACCTTCTAGAAAAAAAATGCGGAAGTTACGTGTTTTTAGTTAGGCAGTTTTGGAGGCGGAGTTTGCATACATTTCGTCTAGGGATTGACGTGGCGTAAACATTCTGAACAGAGCTGGGGATTCGCTGGAAGTTCTTATAATGCAGGAATGCGGAGGGTGGTGGAGGGTAGAGAGCGGTAGAATGATGGAAGAGGTTTGTTAAGATAAGAGTATGCTATAAAGAGTTTGGTGACCTGACACTTTGACCCCCATCAGGCTGAGGGGTCTGATCTTTAGACTGAAACTTTTGCTGCAAAGATGTACTGCACATACTGAGGACCACTAGGGCTTACCCCAGTGCCATTACTTCTATCGACACAGGGGAGAGTGGAAAAAAATATAAGTAAAGAGTTACCATAGTTCACATGGACTGGACAGGAAAAAACAAAAAGCGCAGAGACTGATTTTGTGCGATTCTCCAAACATCTTGACTCTGGTGATCTCAAACTATTGGGCTCTCATCAGACATATCAAGGTTCAGTTGAAAAAATCTAACTACTTACAATGAAAAGAAAGGTTTCCATGAATGTCCTCTCTAGAAAAGATTTGGTATATCACATCAACTAACAATATCTTAGTCTCCTCAGCACCTGACCATTTTGCTGATTAACTAGGCACCTTCCTCTCTTTTCGATCTCAATACACAGTCCATATATATTAAAATTGGTCTCGTTTTGTTCTCAATACACTGTCCATATATTAAAATGGCCTACAATTGTTGAGTAAAGTTTACAAAAGATGAACCTGATAGTACAATCATGTATAGTGTTTCATAGTGGTGGATCTACAAACTCAATGTTATTTGGAGATTAAAAGCAGGATTATTATTTTTTTTTTTCAGTTGAAGCAAGAGTAGCTAAAAATGTTCCATAAGTATAAGATCCACCGAAAAGAAGAACAAGGAATGCAACTTTGACATTGATAAACTCTTAGTACACGTAATTCAGGACTGCTCGCTTATTTTCATCAGCATACTTGATAGACAATTAACTTTTCATTTTTTTTTTGTTGGCTTCATTTAAACATCAATCAGCACCACAAAATGTAAATTTAAGTGTATTTTTTAGGCTTATTTCACATGCAGAAATTTGTAAAGATGAGCAATCAATGCACACATATATTTGATATAAAATAGCCTTTAGAATTTGGAAAGGGAGCCTCGTGTCAAAGGTTGACATAGCTATGATTAAAATTTAGCAATTGTAAAAAAAAAGGTATTTTAGTCAACCATGAAATCTCTATCCAAGCTCAAGCTTTTATCTTTGCAGAGAGACACATTATCGTTTTAGAGTACAGGTTTGAATTTGATGAGACAGTTTATTGTACATACAAAAACGGAAGGAATATGAAATCAGAAATGCAAGGGTTAAACAAGAGTTTTGAATAGGATTTCGATTTATATACAAGAATATATAATTAACAAGGGCATATTGGCAAATATTTTTGTTGGTTGGCAAAGTTTTTGTGGTGAAAGCTGCCGGCAACTGAACGTCTGTTTACATATATAGCTACGTTTCATTATTAATCTGCATGTAGTTTGACATTCGTCAGTAACTTGTGAAGATAGATCTAGAAAAAAGAAGTAGAAGTCGGTGGCCTTGTCCTCGGATTATTCCGCTTGACAATCCCAATAGGAGCCAAAAAAGGCTTGGTAAGATGAACGAATTTGGTGCAGAGAAATTAGATTCACCGTAATTTGATTTGTTTTTCGATCTGAATGCATATAAAAGGGGGAGATAATTCTTAATTTAATACTACTGTGCTACAGGCCTACGTAGGCCTATGTTTTTAATACTAAGAAGTCAGACCCAGATTTTGATCTAAATTACAAATTTATGGACAAAGTGCTTTATGGCTACTCACCCCAAGCCTCAAAAGTTGCTCGTTTAGGGATTTTAACCAGTCTTCGACGAATTCTGGAGAGTAGTAGTAGTGCAGATAAAACCAATTGAGGGCATTGTTGAACCATTTCGCCGACTCAATCGGTAGGACTGCACCTGTTAGGCTTTCTCCTTCTCTCGGTTCCCTACCTCGACTATCCCAATCTTTGGGCTGTTTCTGCAAAGGCCCAAAAGCGGACACAATAGCATTGACCACTAGGATGACCACAATCGAAGCGGCGCACCACATAAACAATAGCAAATCCAGAACATAACTATCGAAATCGAGCTCTGTATACCACGTACGGCCTGCCTCCGCCATCTTTCCGCTGACTTCCCCGAGTTTGTACCAAATGAGTCTGAGGGTTATATCTGCCATCCCAGAGCCAGTTGAGGAGGAGGCGGGGCTTCGGGCGAAGGTGGGTGCCTGCTAATGCCATAAACGTCTTACTTCAAAAGCCACTGGAACCGCCTTGATCCCTCTTTCCAGCCCTTTTACCTGTCAACTTCAAACCGGAAAAGAGCAAACTTGAGGATTCCCTCATACAGAGCCCATGACGTCGAAGAAAGATTTGTTTACAATCGAGACGTCGAAAACGAGGCTGGCAACACAAAATTCACTTTAATTTTGGGCGTGGATTGGTCGATTTGGAAAATCCTTCACCCTACTGACCGATTTACCAAAGGGCGAACACTCGAAGAAACCTAAGTCCCCTTCGAATTATCATAAGCATGACTACCCTTGTTTTTGCTTGGTTTTGGTACTTTCAGTTTCGTTTTTGACTTGCTGAATGCCAACAAAATTATAGCGATGCTCTACAATGAATTAGAATAGATTTCAAATTAAGATCTAGATCTAGATCTACATCCTTTTTTTTGCTACTCAGCTTACTACTATATTCATATAGTTTTATGGATCTGCGGGATGATGTAGAAATAAATAAGAAATCATATCATTGTGGACAAAATATCATGACGATAGGTCTATTCAAACACTTTATTCCTCAGGAAATAATGAAATGAGTCCATCATGATTGGGCGTCTCCTTTTTTATCCAACTTTGGCTTGGAACTTATGCTGGTCTGGCTTGACAGCCCGTCCCTGGTATGATCGATTGGATGAGACTGTGCTTTTAGGAGCTCTACCTTTGCGGTCTATCATGAAAACGGTAAATGCATCCGAATCAATCATTGATGTCTGTGATGTCAACCTAGTTAAAAACCTGGTCATTCAGTCTCCACAAAGATTTTCTCACATGTATCTCCACAGAAAATTTGTGGAGTTAGTCACTAACTTCTGTCTCCTCGAAAAAGATAAAATTGAACATTTCAAAATGGTCAATATAGGTTTATGTTTTATCAAGTCACCGCTAGTCTAGTGGTATAGATCTAGTATATGGCTAGAAATGATGAAGATTGGACTTTGAATCTTTGTAGGTGGCTTTTTTTATGCTATTAAAGGCCTTTTTTTTATAAGCAATATTAGCATTGCTTTATTTGCTACTTTTCATTCTAAATGCATTGAATCTTGAACATTTAGGATCTATAGATTTCCAATTCTGCAGACAAACTATTTTGAATGCTGAAATGAAATGTGGACAGTTTATCAAAAATAATTTCTTTCAGAGGTAAAGATGTTTTAAAACTTTAGGATAAAAAAGATGTATAGTCAATATTTTTTACATGATAATGGCAGTCGAGTTTTAGTATCAGGTCCAATTCAATAATGACTAATGAAATCTGAAACTTAACTCTTAAACTGTTAAGTCTTTTTCTCACACAAAGCAATCAGATAGGATGTTTAGATCAAAAAGTAAAGGAAGAAGTCGCGGGGCAAATAAAGTAGTTTTGGAATAATTTGGTCAGTCTAAAATTCAAAAAAGTTAACAGAAACAGAATAAACCTATTGGACGCTCCCATCGTCCAGCACTGTTTTATGAGTTAAGTGATGCAAAGGAAATCTTTTTTAAATAGTAAAATAGCTATACTGTGATATGATTAATTGGAAACAATCTAGCATTTACACATTACTTTATTTTTTGTATACATTCAATAATTTGCATCGACCTCTACCAAAGTGGAAAAAGACACAGGTTGTAAATGAAAGTTTTATTTTTTCTAAACTCACCAAATATTTAGTCTAGAATTAGATATAATACAAATGAGATTTAGATCCAGGTTTTCTAGAAGTAGAATGAGATCTAGGCTAGGAAACTTTTTGAACTAGATTATAAAAAGTATTGTAATAAAATTTACTCCTAAAAAATGTTGATTCGAGTAGGCTATTTTTATAAGTTTGTTGTTAGAGATTGGGCTCATTTAGAAAATCACCCTGAGCCTTTTTTTTGACTCACTAGCGACGTTTCTGTCACAGTGGTGGGAAAGGCCTCTTCTAGCTAGGGTGCTTCCCATCAATTTGCTAAAAAAAGAAAAAGCTGACGAAAAGCATTGTCACCTTATTTTTTAACCTTGATCAGCTATTTAACTTATCTTCCCAATTGTTATTCCTGTGAGATAGTTTTTTTTTTGTTATTGGTGCTTGCGATTTTTATTTTCTTCTTCTCCCAACATTCCTTTTATAATATGTTTTTGATAGATGCTGCCTGGCTTGAGGTTAGTTTGTGTGGATTTGATAATTTTCAGTAATTATAATTTTCATAGCAGTGTGACGCTGGTTTGATGCATCCTATCAATATCTTAGTGCATTGCTTGTTTGAGATAGAAATTCTTATCTATATGAAACCATATCTACCTAGCTATCACCTATGAGATTTATGACTTTTTATTTTCAATGCTTCCTCAGTTGGTTGAAAAAGAGAATGTCAAGGCAATGGTCACTATGAATGAGAGCTATGAATTGAAATACTTCACTCCTTCACAAAAGGCAAGCTTTTTATTCTTTTTCATTCTTTTTCACTCAGTCAAATTTTTTAAAGATAATATGAGATTTATTTCATTTGTTAACCCATGCAGTCTACCTTTAGGAACCATGATCTTTATCCTTGCTTTTTTTATCCGGCACACTGAACATTGTTTGTAGGAGTTGTGAGTCGAATGTTGCGTGCAACACTTTTTTACAAAAAGTTAATCAATATCATGGCACAAAGAGACAATAATTGTACTTGGGTTTCACTATTATAGAATCAATTAATTGCAGTTCTTGGCTGTATCAATTACAAGAACACTGTATTTGAGTTACCTCATATTATGAGACAAATTAATCGCTGTTTGTGCCTGTATCAATGATTGAAAAAGTTCAGAATATGACCTGTTATTTATTGGGACTGATCTTGAGATAAAGGCTTCTAATTCATTATAATTGTTTCCTATTCTATTTTTTCTTTGATTTTAGAGAAATTTGTCACATTTCAATATTTAGACTGGCTGCGGTCCCTTTGATGATGTCATAAAATCATAAAAACCTTTTTTCATTTTGTTTGAATTTATTTTTCATGGTTTTTCTTTCACTTAATTTTGTAGAAAAGATGGTGTGGTTATTCGCAAACTCAGCCTAAAATCTGTACAATAGATTACATGCATTCTATTTTACTAGCAACGGGGTCCACAAGAGTATAATAAATCTGAGATCACCAATTTGTGATAGCTCTTTTATGACATAAGCATGATTTTATATTAATTCTAAGGGAGTATTTTGAACTATTTTTCTTGTTTGTAGGAATTATCTGACCTCGGTATTGAACGTCTCCATTTGAGTACACCAGACTTGACTGGTACTCCAACTCTAGAGCAATTAGAGCAGGCTGTCAAGTTCATTCTCTCAGAGAGGGACAAGCAGAATTCTGTTTATGTTCACTGCAAAGCTGGAAAGACACGCAGCGCAACTGTTGCTGCCTGTTATCTTATGCAAGTAAGTGTTTAGTTTGCTTGGTCTCCAGGCCTAAAGGAAGGTGTAAAAGCCTGAGATCACCTTGTTGTTGACTCGTTCAATACAAAAACCAAACCTAGAGACCAAAATAATAGTGTCTGACAAGTTATTGCTGATGCCTCTTTTCTATCCTTTCTAATAAATTTCAAAGATATGGTGCCTTTTCTAAACCCTTAAAACATAATAGTAGACCTACAGAAGCAAAACTTTTATCTGTGAAATTTGGAAAAGAGTAATAGTTAGTGAGTTCTAAAAGTAAAGGAAAATATTTCATAAAAATTAGTCCTTAGCAAGCATACAAGGTGCACCTAAGTGACCAAAAAAGTTAACGTGAGCATGGGTGCGCGCTACGTTTCTTGTTTTTGCCGCAGAATCCGTTTTTTTTTTTTGCTTTTTGTTTTTTTTTTAATCACCAAAACCGGAGTTCTGGTTTTTCCAAACATTTTTTTTTACTACGTTGCCTATCTCATATCTTGACAACGGAATTTGGAATTGGAGCAACCTCAGGTTACTTAAATTCAAAACTGCCCTCATTTTAGTTGCTCCGCCAGCTAAAAAACAACGTAGAGACTTTTTATTTCAACATTTTCTATTGTGCAGTAAAATTCACATAATTTGAACTTGCATAAGAAGATCTTCTTTTAAGTGAACCTTATGCTTCTGGAACACTTTGAGCTGTGTTTTGCTTTATTTTAAAAGAACGTTGTAATGGATGAGATGATATATTGTTTTCAGTTTCAATCCTCTAAGGACATTGACTTAACAGTAGCTCTATATGCTTGCTTAATTTGAATTTTAGATAAATTGAAGTGCTTTTTTACCCCATTGACTTTGAAATAACTACACCATCTGTGTGGATCTTATGTCGGTCACAGCTATTTTGTTTTTTCTCTTTTTTTTTAGCTGCATGCTTGGGATGTTAGCACTGCTGTTGCATTCATAGAGAAGAAACGTCCTGTCATATGGCTGAGGGATAAGCAGATGAAATCTTTGCACAGCTACCATGCTAATTTCGTCAAGCCTGCACAAGGAAAGGACGATGCTAATCCTTCCTGACCAAGCTTGATGGAGATGCTCATGCTATAGAATATCATTACTATGTTTGGCCTTTTGGTTTATGTCAATGCCTTTTTTTTATCTTCAAAAATCTTTATTTTTTTTTTAATGCGTATCTGCCATGGATTATCCAGACTATATTATAGCTAACTGCAATGCTGCATCTTGCAAGACTCTGTATTTTTGCACTAATCTCACAGTCGATCCAGCCTGATTGTGAAGATTAGGCTCACAGAAAGGATTTTTTTTTTTCACCTCTTAGCATAAAAAAAACCACAAGTTAATTTGTTGTTCTAGGACATGTAGAGCAACTGTTGCTTTGTTGTAAACAACAATGCAATGGTCATGGTGATGTTATAGAACAATTTAAAATAAATAAATTGAGACATTTGCTAATTATATATGCTTTAATCATGTGCAAGTTTGTTTATACTTTAAAGCAACTCAAGCCCAGGTGGCTTACTTTGTGTATGGAGTCTCCTGTTATCTGCTTAGCATCTGACAGGCTTAACTTCACCAAACTTGTGCACTCCAAATTTATGTCTCTTTATATTATCCTCTGACCAATGGCAGCAGTACAAACTGTTGCTTTACACGCCCTCCTCTCCCATTCAAGCCTTTCGCCTCTTGTTGCATAGAAATACTTCTATCTTGATAGCCTGTGTTCTGTTTCTATAACTGATAGTTCTATCTGATCTTTGCAGATTTAATCATCCTGATTCTGACAGCAATCTTAGTACCACTACCATTGACAGTAACACATTTTTTTTGGTCTAATATTGAATAGGCTAGAAAAAAGGATATATTACTTTGAATTCCAAGGTTGCTACTTGCTGAGGCATTTCATCATTTTTGTTAGCTGTCTACTTTTTTTTTTTTTATTGCCTGAACTTTCCCTTTCTCTCAAACTCTCCTCTCTCAGCTCAGAGTCAAAGTTTTGTCCGCATGATCAGCCAGTGATTGTACATGATTTGCATTGCTGCAAGTGATCAGTAGGCTAAGGTTTTATTCAAATGCAAGGTGGTATTCATCTTTTTTAATCTTACTAGTTAAAAGTAATGCCTCTTCATGTCATCTGCAAACCAAAGCATGTTTATATCATGTTACAGACCACCAATTGTGAGGCAACAGAACAAATCGGTTGCAAGTTGCTGGGGGTAATTTGGGGAAGGGGAGAGTTGTGTTTGGGATACAGTGCAGAAAATACTTTTCATCACATTTGCAGTGAAGTTGATATTTTTGTTTGAACAAGTTATTTTTGGTCCTCCCAAGTGCAGAGCTGTCAAACATTACAAGAAATTATCATGGATTACATTTTTCAAGCCAAAAAATGATGCATAATTTTTATTTAGACTTATTTCAAGTCAAAAGTGTGATTTTCCTTACTTTGCACAAGATGAATTTAGACTATTTCACTTTTATTTTCCCAGAATTTTTACTTTTGGTTCTTTCTATTTTCGTTTTTTGTTGTGGAAGTGGAAGTTGTTTGCTTTTAAAACAATATGCTTTGAGTCGATTTGACTCTATCATTACAAATTCTATCTGTCAAAAAATATATTCATTTTTATTGGATTTTTTTTATATTGTACTTTTGAAAAATTTGCCCACTTTCAACCACTGTATTCAGTGTTTACTTTCTCTTTTCCTAGCCGTCTCCCTCACTTGGCACTTCCAGTAATCCACCATACTTTTTATCATGTCAGTAGAACAAATAAGAGCACTTGTGATAACGTTGCTTACATACTTCAAATAGGTCTTGGGCTTTTTAAAGCAGAAATAAGCTTATTGTTTTCATCATGAGAATTGGCTGTAACTTTTGCTCTATTTCTCACTAAACCAGCATACTGGCAACGATCTCTTTTAAGTTTTATGGAATTCTTGAGATTGATACCTCTGACAAATCTATCTCTATATAACTTTAAAGTTTTTTTTTTATCCAGAGTTAGATCTACATTGGCTGAATACATCCAGTAAATAGTGAAGAATTCACACAAGAGCTAGATCTAGAGACACTTATAATACATCTATATATAGATCTAATAAAAGATTTAATCGTATTCTATATCAGTTGCTATAGCAGCAATGTATTGGCCAAGAATCTCGATTATGAAGAGGGCATTCTGACTAGTAATACCAATCAGGACTACAAAAAAACAAAAATTGAGGGGCCTCCCTATAAATTAAATCTAGAGCCTAATGATGATGAAGACCTACAGTCTTGCAGCCACCTGAGGATTTCTTCATTCATAGAATATGCTGATCAAAGTTAAGATTGTTTGATCAAATCTTTTCTCAGAGATTTTGAATTTTTAAAATAAATTATCAGTGGCTCAAATTAAAAATTCCCTTGAACAAGCAAAAATTGGATATAACATTCGATTTTCAGGATATTTTTATTGCAATTTAAAATTTTTATAGTACGGAAATTTTATTTTGAGAACATTAACACACAAAATAACCATCATCTTGTTTGTTCAAATAGTCCAGATTCTAGTTAAGATCTAATGAACTAGTGTGCTTCAATGCAAAGATAAAAGCCTCAATAATTTTTTTTTCAATGGTCGTTTTTAATCTCAATCTTTTCTACAACTTATTTAGCTACAATCATTATCTTTATTTTATAATCAAAATTCAGATTAGTATTAAATTGCAGTTTGATCCTTGTTTTGTTTTATAACCCCAAATTTCTCTAAATATGTATGCAAAGTAGTCTTTTATAGTTGCCTTTTATGTTTTTTTGTTGTTTTTTTTTCAATATTGTGCAGTTTGCTATTATTTGATGTGCATGAATTGAAAAAAGCACAAATAATGTAATAAAATATATAGATAACATTTTTGAGTAGTTATACGTTAATGACAAGTTTTGCATCTTGAGATTACAGCTTTTGATTTTCTAGGTTGGCAGCTCTGCAAGTGTTATTTTTAGATTCAGATAGCTTGCTTCTGAGACCATGGATGACTCTATAAGTATATACTTCACCCTTTTAATGTGTAAATTGGATGAAGGATATCAAAATTTCTTAAAATCAAATATTACATTGCAATGTTTATGTAGACAATATTTACTCAATTTTTTTGCATTATTATATCAACATAATGCCTCAGTTGGATGTTTTTCTCATTGTTTGGATCATGCAAAACACTCAATTTGTTGTCACCCATATAAGAAACAATGTAGAGCAGCATGTTTTATTTTAATGCTGAAGAGAAAAATGAGTGTGCATACATGTAGTACAGGTATAAATATCATTATTATAACAGTAAATATGCTGTAAAATGAATGCTGTGCAATGAATGTATGTAATACTATATGATGGTATGATTTTAATGCCATGTGTGTGTTAAGGTAGAAATGTCCCTATTTTGTGTAGCAAATCTCTATTTTTGACCCTATGTGTCCCTATCTTGACCATTTTCAAGTAGGCAGGCCTGATGTACATGCAACTCTTTAAGGTTTTCGAGGATGTGTGCTTTTTACCAAATCAGTTATTGATCATGAAGAAAAAGAAAATGTTTGGGAACATTCTAAATTACATTTATGTGAATGGCAAAGCCCATAATAATACATCAATGCCATTCCTGAATCCAGTGAATGTCGAATTAAATTCTTAATTGAACAATGTCAGTTTTGTTATTTGTCTTCTCATATTGAGCATGTTGAGTGCATTATTAGGGCGGGATATTCTGTTTCAAAATCAGATATGGCACATTTGCAAATAGGAGGAATTATCTTCCAGCTTTTGCATTTTAAATATGTAACTTATTCAAGTCCGCTATAAGTCTTTACACTTATACATACCCTTGTCATATTCAATAATACAGTGGGTCTTTGCTCTGCACTTTGATCGATAATAACGTACACATAATGTGAAAGTTCTTTTAAAATATATGTAATAAAATACTATTGCTCTGTATGATAAGATTAGCAGCTTAGAAGAAAAATGAGGCAAAGATGGGCAAAATTATAAGATAGGCGATTTAACAGTGAAGTTCAGACATTCCTGCATATATAGTAATTGTCAAGATGATAGTTATCATCATCATCATCAGGTGCCTTGCTTTACAGCGTTGGCGATCATGGTCCTCCACTTTTTCCTGTCCTTTGTCGCTTCT
>BLXT01008083.1:523305-533626 GCA_019648995.1 Plakobranchus ocellatus
TGATGATGATGATGATGATGATGATGATGATGATGATGACGGCTACGGTTATCCTGATAATCAGATCAGAACATAATATCTAAAACCTAGATAATGATGTTGAGTTTCTGGGGCGATGAAAAACAAAATAACAAAATAGTATAAAATCTTCTTTTTCCGCTACGTAAAATAAAATCGATAAATACAAGAGTGAAAGACAAAAAAGTAATAAAGAGCGAAATAAAAGAATCAGATTCGTGAAAAAGTAAAAAAGTTTCTTTCGTGAACTAAAGCCGCTCTGCGAAAATTTGCTCTCGGATATTTCGGTCTTTCGACCGGATACCAATGGCGAACTGGAACCTGTAAAAACAAAATCTAACTGCGAGAATTCTACCACTCTGCCGCCATCGCCTTTAAATAGACATCTAGTGTAATGTACATTTTTGTCTGGCATTTTTTTTCTTTTCGCCTGTTCAGGTACGTTCGGTAATTCATTTGGCAAATACAAATCGCAGTGTTTTTCTAAAGACAAATTTAAAAGAAAAGTAAACAAAAAAAAACAAAAACAAAAAAAAAAACAAAAACGGGCTTTTCTTTCGCCCCCTTTCTCTTTTAAGTGGCATAAAGCATTAGATAATTTAAAAACAGAAAAAAAAAAATTAAAAACAACAACAACAACAACAAACTCAAGCGCAATGCCATCATGAAGATTACCATGCTGGCAAAGGTCGCCCTCTAGACCTGGTGGACACCGACAGAACCCTTGTTCGCACACCCCACCGTTAAGGCAATCCGGTATACAGTCAATTGCTGAGGAGGAAAAAAAAAAGGACGGATAGAAAAGGGGCAGGTATAAACAGTGGAAAGATGCACAAAGAGTAGAAAAACAAATTGATAATGATTATATGTTGCTCATAATAATTATGTAGCCGATTAGTTTTGATTCTAGTCAGACAAGGCCCTGGCAGCGAAATTCTAACCTTCATCTGACAATCCCTGCACAATCACAGTAAGTTTACTACAAGCAAGGGCATTTAAGCCTAAAGGGAGAAAGATTTGTAGGTAAAGACGATACATAGAGAGAGAGAAACAAAGTGACAGAAAGGAGAGGGAACAAATAAAGATAGGCTGATAGGAGGAGATAGATAGAAAGAAAGAAAGAGAGAGAGAGAGAGAGAGAGAGAGAGAGAGAGAGAGAGAGAGAGCACTATTAAAATCATAATATGCAGCATGTTGGCACAAACGTACTGACAATGCACCAATGACGGGGAATGTATTTCTGTTTATTCTAAAATGACATTGTTGTGCTCAAACATGGCTGCACACTTGAGACCTTGAGGTAGAGCATACTGTAGAGGCCTTACTCTTACCATGGGGGTTGTAAGAAGGAAATTGTGAGCCTGGGAAATCCCAGTTCTAAAGTATGGACCGATAGAGACTGATGATTGACCTCGATAAGGACAATGCTGATCCAGCCTTTTCTTCTTTGTACACATAATTCTGAAACATCAACAAAGAACCACACAAACAAACAAACTTAAGGTGACATACTTTTGCAAGAGCGCCTGTCCGAGTTGAGTGTGGATCCGAACGGGCAGTCGCAGTAGAAGCTGCCGAACGTGTTGACACACCCGTGCTGGCAGTAGGGTTCTTCCAGACTATCACACTCATTCACATCTGCCCCCAAAACATTAAAACTGCAGATTACTCAAACATCAACAGTGTTTCTGAATTCAAAAGTCTGAGCAAGACATCTGGGATGAATTATGAATTTTTATGGTTACTATTAATCATTAAAGGGCACCACTCGGTTATTACAGCTCTTTCTATATCAAATAAACTCTGAATGAAACTTTTTTTTATTTTTTTTTTATTTATTGTCGTTATCCTCGGAAAATCGATGAAAGTCCCTATAAATAAATAAGGCACTTTAAAGGATTGATTTGTGTCCTTAGGTGTGGATGTGTGCCATTGCTCACGACCCATGGACAACCCTGATCTAATGAGAAAATCCCATTGGAAATGGATGTCCATGAAAGAAGGATATTTAGCGATGTTAGCAACCTTAGTGCGCCGTTTAATTTTCTTTTCTGTCATTAAAACAAAACAAACAAAAAAAAATTCGAAGTAGCATAGGCATTTAGGAAACAAAATCGGGATCATAATTATTAGAGGGAACTACAAAATTGTAACAAACATCCTATAAAATACAGACAATAAAAATTCTTTTGGATTGGTAATGTATAATAACTGAAAATACATCGAATTATTCACCTTTTTCACAAGCTTTCCCGGTCAAACCTTCAGGACAGAGACAAGTATCGCCATCACAGGTGCCGCCATTAGCACACTGAGGTTGACAACCAGACCATGCCATGCGCAGTAACGCCTGACATGGCGAGCGTCCTGTGGCGTCATCGTCACATGACTTCCGTTTGTTCGTCAATTGACAAGAGTTGTCTTCTATGCACTGGACATCCACGTAGTCAATAAGTCTACACATTGGGTCTAACCGAGAGGAAAAAAGTAATATATACATATATTTTTGTAAATAATCATGAGAACTAGCATAGGGCTCGGTTACAGAGTGCTTGTGATGCTGCCTTTAATACATTCACTTTAAAATCTTCGGAAGTCTTAGGTTGTTGCTGTAGACCTCTTCGACGGCTCGACGGCTCACTCTTTTTTTCTTTGTTTGTTTGTTGTTTTTTGCCTAAGTTGCCAGTGCTTCTTCAATATGGTTGACTAAGATCTGAAAAATCAGTTTTAACTCATACAACTTCAGCTAAAACATAATTATATTATTGGCGCGCTTCACAAAACTTGTTACTTCCTAAACCTTCGATTTTGATCATTTTGAGGATCTCTTTGTTTTTTTGGATCTCTTCTAGATGATGCTTTTACTTGACTATGTAGCCGTGAACTCTTTGTACAAATGGAAAATATGCTTATCTCAATGAATATCGATATTCGGCTGGCTTAAACTTGGTATACATGTCGTGTCAGTTACCATGTTTTTTTCTGTTGCATTATACTTTGAGCCTACGAAATAATATTTATCACAAACCAGTGAGTCCTGCGCCTGCTGCTGGCTGTTCCGGCTCATAACCGTCTTCACACGGCACCAAAATGGCGGAGAAGTTACCGGAAGAGCAGTTGACTTGCTTGCCAAATAGACTTTGGAATTGTGGGTCTTTGCAGAGGTCGCTGTGAGGAGCGATGGGCAGACATTCAGCTCCTGACTTTGACTTGTAATAACCTAGATGAATACATATTACAATTCTAGAGAAGTGAAATCTTCATGCCATCAATGCAACGATTTCGACAACGCAAATAAAATTTTAGAGGCCATAAGTCTTAACACCCTTTATGCTACCATTTTGTGAATAGAAACAATTCGTATAATATTGTGATTGAAATATTGCGGAGCTCTAAACAGTAATGGTTTATATTGGAGAACGATTCATGAAACGAACTTTGCAAGCTTTTGAATTGAATGATAACTTTGATCCGATCACTCTTTGAGAATGTCAATTTACTCCTACTATGCAAGGCCTGTTTGCATCACCATTAACTAATTTTTGCTTTCTAATATTTTGTTTTTCTTTTTTAGAAGTCAGATACAATTTTCAAAAATAAAAAGCAATCCTGCTTCCCTTCCCTTAAGGAATCAAAAAAGCTTGTGTATTTCTTCATTATTAGGGAATCTAATCTCAAACTGGTATCTAACCTTGTGGACATTCCAGAAGTTTCTTTCTCTCAGGTACACACACGAACCGTCCATCTTCAGTGGTAGGGCGGGGTTTGAACCCAGCACCGCACAGGTCCGAGTTGTGTTCAAGACGCTTACAAAAGTGGACGCCTTCATCTGTGATCAGCACCTCACCGGGTCTACAGATGCCGTCCACTGGTGATGATGGAAGTGATGGCGCAGGATTCTCTACCAATAGATCGAAAGGCACAACAAACAGTCTAGTTTTATATTCAGTGTAAAATGGAAGGATACAGACAGAACGATAAAATAGTGAAGATTGCATTTCACAAAAATGCGAATTAAAGGACGATGAAAACTACTCGTATACTGTGACGAGCTTTAGTTTATTTCTAATCCAATTTTAAATGAAACCGCCCTTGATAATTCATTTAGCTGCATTTCTTTTCGCTTCATTTATGATTACATTTTGTAAGATGCAAAGTGCCAAAAAGAAGAGCGATGACTATTGTCATGATCATTTTTTGTTTCTAATTTAGATTGCTCTTGACCCAAACAGTAGAATACAAATGATTTCCGTTGCCTGTTTGAGGAAAATTTCTATATTAACGCATTTAACATGAATGGCACAAACCTGTGACAGACCGAGCGCAACCAAAACCAGAAACTGAGCGATACAACTGAAAGTCTTCTTGGCAAATTAGATGTGCGTATCGTTTGTTTATGCACTCTGAAATTAAAAAAAAACATAACTTTTTTCATAACTTTTGTAAAAATATTGTTTGCTTTCATATTTTCTCTTGCTTCTGAATTCTCTCTCTGTCTCTGTCCCTGTCTTCTCTCCTCCTCTCTCACTTTCTCTCTCTCTCTCTCTCTCTCTCTCTCCCTCTCTTTTTCTCTCCGCTTATGATCGTTGTGTTGTAGTATGACGATAAATTTTTCTCGTTTAATGTACATCAATCAATCAGTCAATATGCATGGGCATCTGATCAAATATATAAATATAAACTTTTACACATGAAATAAAATAATTGAATACATTGGCTCAATCGTTAACAGAGAAATAGCAGAGAGAAATAGAAACTAGTATAGCTGTGTCCTCAAGAGGTAGTATAAGTTTTTTTTCCTTGTCATACTGAGGATATAATGATTAATTGTCACCAAATTATTCCCATTCATACAATCGACCATTAATATCACATAGACCCAGCTATTAGAATATACGCGCAATCAACCACGAAGTCTTGGATTTTGAATTGATCAAATTATAATACGAATTGTGTGTGTTTTGTATTGTGATTCATGCATTACAACGGTCTTAACTACTTTGTTGAAGAAAACCAGAGCTCAAGAGACTAATGTTATCTATTTTTATTTTGAAATGAGCTATTTGTGAAGTGAATTATATTTTGAACATTTGGCATTTGGTATCAATAGTAAAAAAAAAAACAACAATGAAATAAAAAAGCAAACATTTTACCAAAACCCATATCTGTTTTCGCAAAAACTTCTCCTTTTGGACAATCTGGCAACTTCATATTGGCTTCTTCCATTCTTCGGCAGAAAAATCCTGTCCTGCTCTGTACCAATATCTCGCCCCTCCCAATACAACGACCACTGACGTCTGCAGGTACGTCAACAATGGCGTCCTCAAAATATGCGCACTCCAGCTTATCGTCTACTCTATGGAGTTTTTGGCCGATCGGGCACGGATTGTTGCTCTCGGATAGATCTTCAAACCCGATGCACACGAGACCCTGTCAATAGAGTTAACAGATAGACACAGCTGCACTGTATTTAAGATTCACAGACAGTTCACTTTATGACTCATTACAGCTACTGTCATAAATCATATGATTTATAGTAGTGTCTTTCGTATCTAAAGCAATGATTATAATTAATATTACTTCCAATGAATGCCAACTAGAAGTGTACCCAAGTACTCTTGCGTTGTTTTTAAAGAATTGCTTTTGAACAAAGACACCATGCAAATAAAGAATTAAGTCAACAAAGTTTTTGTGATACCGCCTTGTGAAAAAAAAAAAAAAAAACTGCAGTCACCCACAAACAAGTTTGAAAGGAATGCAGATTTGAAAAGACAGTTTTTGGCATAAGACTTTCAAATGTCATTTACATTTTTATTCTCTTCTGTCCTGTAAATTGATATTTGTACAAATGTTGGGATTTCTAAAAGGATCTATATTTTTTTTTAAACCATAGAAACAGGACACGTTAAAACATGTTCAATTTAGTGTAAGAGAAAACAACGTCTTTAAGGGGGAATAAGGAAAATAAGAGAATACTTATAAAGAAAACAGAATGGTGAAAACAACAATAAACAATCGAACTCAGGTGCTTTAGGTTTAGTGAAACTTGGCGGTCCGAAAGTAAAATAAAGATGACGCATACAGTATATTACTGTTTCAAAGGGAAAGACAATGGCATTGGAAGTCTTTTGAGAATCGTTACATCAGCTGGCTTTGAATACTCAAGTGATGAACCCTAATCCAACCGTGACACCAAATTTGAATGGGGAGAAAGACAGGAGCTAGAATCCTGTATTGGAAGTATTGACCACTAAAAGATAGAAAAAAATTGTCTGTACAAATTGAAAATTTGATTTTATGTTGTTTCATAAGTTGAAGATAAATTGTGAGATTAGATATTGGGCAAAGAATAATATATATTACTTATTTGAGCTTCCGAGAGAAATACGATAATAAAATTCTGCATGAACTCTTACAACATTTTACATTGTAATTCATGTTGAGCGCAAGGAACATAGTTATAAGTAATTTTCAAAGAGAAAAAAAAATAATCTTGAATATTAAAGAAAAATTGTTTACATAAAGATACTAAACAAATAGCTACAAATGAATTTCGATTACGATCCTTATTATGCTCAAAGACTGTGTTTAAAGTAGGTATTATACGCTTTTTCATTTGAAACTTCTACTTACGTGTTCCTTCTCTACTAAAAACTCGAATTTTCCACATTTGGGCAGGCTTACTCCTCTGGGCCATGAACCAGGTTGGAACCCGCACCGCTTGCCTTCAGGCGTAGAGATGACTGTCTGGCCTGGCGCACATAGAGTTGACGCCTGCAAAAACACATAACGAAATTTCATGACGAAAACTGGGTAAATCAGGCACAAGCCATGTTTTGATGATCTTGCACTGGGGATAGTGAGTGTATACGCTTACAATTCACACACATAAAAGGAGAGAGATTGGAGAGAGAATGAGAGAAGCAAAGAAAGAGAGAAAGAGGTATGAGTAAAAGAGAGAGATCATGAATTAGAGAACAAATATAATAGCAGAAAAAGATAAAATATATTTCGAAAAACAGAGATTTTGAAGTCTCTCACTACATTCTATATTGGAAGGTGCGGTCGTTGGCTTTGCTATAACAAAATAAACGTCAATATAAGACAAAGCAATGTGGTCCTTTCATACAGATCTTAAATCAAATAAGAAGTGCGCAAAAGAGTTTTTTCTATTTTTTTTTTTTTGGTCCCGTTAGTTTCATAAATCAGTGTCGCTTTTATATATCACAAATAGTTAGTAACTATTCAACATTTTATGTTTTAGCCATTTTTATTGCTAGACATAGAAAATAATCTAACCTGTGGTACATTTGGATCGACCCCAAAGACATCTACGGGTGTGGTATGTGTCACACCCAACGCCAGGCCTGTACTCTTAGAACCACCAGACGCCTTTGTCCGTATAGTTTCTTTATCAGTCGATGGCAAAGATTCGATCGATATTGGAGACGTTACTACGCTAGGCTGTGTAGTTCTAAGGTACAGCTCCTCACTTGAGGTTTTTTCTATTGATTTTGATATTGTTGATGCTATCGTTATTTCTTCGGCTAATTTTGGATTTGCAGGTGATTCTGTTGCGGTTGTTTTCTCTGCTATTTCTGACCTTGTAGAGCTTGTGGTTGTCGTGTTTGTCATTTCAAGTGTCGTAGATCTTGCCGTTTCTAGGTCTCCCGTTTCAAGTGTTGTAAATCTTGCTGACGCTTTCCCCGTTATTTCTGGTGTTGTGGATGTTTTGGTTATTATCTCTGCCCCTTCCAATGCTGCAAATTTTGCGGCTGTTTTCTCTGTCATTCCTAGTGCTGCCGATGCTGCTGTCGTTTCCTCGTTTCTTGTTGATGCTGAAGATCTTACCCTGGGTTTCTCTGTTCCTGCCTTTCTCTGCGACCCATGTCTCTCAGCCTCTGAGGGTCTTATAACATTTTCCAGAGGAGGTGATGGAATCAGTTTGGTTGTCCTCGTCTGGATCTCTCTGGGAATTCCCTTGAGGTAACTGTCAATGTCCTCCAGACTTCTGCATTCGATGCCAGTCGGTGTGGCGAGAGAGTAGAGACCCAGAGGGCACGGGAAATCCGGATCACTCTTTGAAGACACCGAGTGATCTTCAGGTGCGCAAACTTCTCCCAAAGGAGTTCTGAATGATTTCTGGCCTTTCGGGCATACATCCTCTCTTGGAGCTATTCGGTGAAAAAAAAAATACCTGTATTAATCATGGTTGCATTATAGACGGTTTATAATAGAATCTCTCGGATGATAATTATCAGAAAAATGGTCAAAAAATGTAGAATACGGTTTTCATTTTTTAATGCCTTCAAACTTATACCAGACAAGATTTTGTCTGAAGTGAATCGAGTTAAATGCCATGGATGTTGAGAAAAAGAAAGAGGATATCATTATACCGACCACATTTTTCTCGAGTAACTTATTTCTTTAGTTACAAAATTTCGAGACCAGTTCGAACGAATCGAAGATTTTATTTTCAGCACTTAAACCACCTAAAACGACAAAAAAAGAAAAAAAAAGAAAAATAATATTTAGGATATACATTGGTGAAAATAGATAGTGCTTTCTTTATAATTTTAAACCAAGATATTGGATTTTTGATGTTTGGGATAATTTTAACGAAATAGGAAGGAGAAAAAAAGTGAAATTCTTTAAAAGTCTGACTGATTAGGACGGGTATCCAGTCAAGGTGTAGTTTAGAACTTCTGCAGTAGAGTAAATACTACTTAATTGGTAGCAGTCACAGTAATTCATGCTAATTAGACACGCTGTTAAATATTTTAGCCAGATATACAATTATTGTCAGGTTTCAGGTGAGATGAAAAAAAAAAAACGAGCAGAATGTAAATGATGCAACAGTCCAATATCATTTTGCCTTAAAAGATCGGCGTATCTTTACTGTTTTGTTAGAGTTTCAAGGGAGACAAGAGACAAGTTCTTGTTGCTTGCACTCTTTAGTCCGCAACTTTGGTCTCCCTTGGTATGCCAGACTGAACAAGAGAGTGTGCAACCATACTCATGATATACTGCTCTTACAGTCTTCAGGGCGGGGACTCACTATAGTAAACCCATCTTTTAGCCAATAATAGCAACACGGATTTATATTTGACTAAATCCGACTAGCCACCTGCAATAAATGAACGAAAAAACGAAACAAACTTAGCTCTTACCCACCGTCAGAGCGCTGTGAGGACAGAAGCGATAAGGCCATCGGTTGTAGAGACTTTTCTGCGACGGCCTTCGGTTTTGTTGGCTTTCTGAGGACTTTTGGCGTATTAGGAGCATATAATAATTTTAATGTGCTAGAGCTTCTAGCACCCTCTGTATCATTTCCGGACTTTGCGGCGTCTTTGATATCGTTTGCATCATTGCTGCTTTCTGTTGTAAGAATGGAAATAGTGTCATTCTTCTGTCCATGCTCAATATCTGAGGAATTGTTGTCATATGCGACAAGGAGAGAAGTCACGTTAATAGAAATATTCAGTTTTCGACGAAGATTTTTCTCGATATCATCTGCCCTATTTCCTGAACTTTCAACTGAACTTTCGCTTTTTCCAGTTTCCTGATATCGACACTGATACACACTTTGGCCTTGGCCTTGTCTTGACCCTGATGGAATTTCCACCAATGCTTGACCTCTAGGACAGATCTTGTTCCGGCCTGTGCGAGGCACGCATAACGTCTGCCCGTCACGCTCCACAGAGATCTCGCCCTGGGAACACGAGACCTGGTGCTGAAGTGAGGGCACACACTGGGCTCGGCCTCCTGGCAACGACACCAAATCCTGGTGGAAAAGTAGGAAGGGGAAACAAAGAAAATTGGCCTTGTGATGAAAAATTCTAAAAATCAGTTTTAGTAAAGTGCTATCAGCCTGGTGTTAAATTTACGTAACCAGAGTGTTATGAAATACATGAGCCACTTCTTTCCTCTTTGTTAAATGTTGTAAAACGTTTTATACCTGTTTTTATACCTTTTTCGAATGTGGCAAAAAGTTGATGTATCTTGAACAGAGGCAAAGAAAACAGAATAATAAATTAAAAAAAAAATACATTATTCCTCTTTTTGCGATCGATTTCCTTCTTTTTGTATCATCAATACAGTATAGCTTTGCTAAAGAAAAATTCAACCGATGCCGATTTTTAGTTTCATAGACTCAAATGTTCTTTTTTTTTTTTAAGCAGACCTTATTGATAACACTTAAAATATTGTTCCGAATATCAAATTCTTTATTCAAAATTGGTAAGATCTTGTTATTGTCAAATTATTTCTCAGCTGAAAAACTGAAATTTTGGTTAAAAAAAAA
>BLXT01008083.1:534824-542324 GCA_019648995.1 Plakobranchus ocellatus
GGGGGGGGGGGGAGGAAAAGTGACTGAGATCATAGAGCAGTCATAGGGTTATGAAATGAAAATGTCTGCATCTTTTAACGGATCATTCCCATCGCGTAAAGACTGTGAAATTATTGTTCTAATTGGATGGAAGATAAAGAGAATCAAGATAGATAAAGATTGGATTGAGAAGAGATAATGGATTTATTTTAGGTAATATATATCAATCAAAGAGATGATCATATACAAGCGCTGAAATACTGAATCACAAGTAATTCTACTTTGAATTATCGTGTTACTTTTTGCTAGAGAAATTACGGAATAAAGTGGAAATAGGACTTAATTGTAAAGGCAATTATATTTTATATTGTAATCTGTTTGGCTTGGCAAAATGCATATTCTCCTTAATGATTATCACAGCCAGTTATTTTACGAACTAAATTTGTTCCTACCTAATAATGAATAGAATATTCGTCCTTTTTTTTTGTAAAATCCACTTTCTGATCTCATTTCATTCAGGAGTACCAGTCAGAATGGTGAGATAAATATCCGATCAGAGAACGTTTGTTCTGTTTATATTAAGGCATACAATTCATGATAAATCATGTTACACTTGATAGGACTAAGAAATAGATATATGCTCAGTATAGTAACTTAATTTAAACCATTTTAAACAGGCAATATTACATACTGGATTCCTGCACCAAACAGATTTCAATACCCTTATACTTGCAAAAAATTCAGCTGTTATCATGCACCGGTTCGAAAAAAAAAAATAGTAACTCTACCTTTCTTCAGTTGATTCCGTAACGTGGCAGCAGAATGTATTTCTCTCATTCTGCTTCGACACAAATCATCCCTACATCTTAAGAATCTGTTTGTTTTAGAAAGAGGCGTGGCTCTGAAAGGAGAGGGCGGAGCCAGTCTGACGCGGGGCGTGTCAATGTTAGACTTTATGTTATGTCTTGATTCTGATTGGCCAGGTCGAATTGTTTGACCTACTTTCGGAAGTTTTGATCGCTCACTCGCAATGGAGTGCTGATCTTTAGCCAGTTGAGAATCTCCTTCTTTCTCAAACTTGCCCAATGTAATCTTAGGGGTAACGTCTTTCCTATGTTTCTGGATAGAATTTCGAATTGAGCTTCTGTAACTGATAGCCAAATCCAATATAGGTCGTTTTCTATACTGATTTTTTCTGTGCTCTTCCAAGTTTGGCGACGATTCATATTTTGCCTTTTGTAAGGTATCAAATTTTCGGCTTTGTCCATTTTCAAGGGAGGATGCCTGGGTGAGAAATGATGAGCGTTCTCTATGATGATCAAGCTGTAGACCTGAAACTTTGTGTGCCTCCAATTCTTCTTGCGTTGGCCTGGATATCAAGCCAGCATCTTTCACTTTCGATGAAGGCAATGCTACACTTGGATTTCTTGGTGTAGGTAAGGAGGTTTTACCTGATGGTGTTGATTTTGCTACCAAAGTAATTGATGGTAATGAAGATGTTTCAAGTATCGGCGATGATGGTGATGAGGAAGAGAAAAATGAGGAGGCTGTCGCCGGTGATAATGATGATGATGTTGATAATGTTGATAGTGACGGCAAAAATGATGATAATGATGATGCCCATGGTGATGATGATGATGACGATGATGGTGATGATGATGACGATGATGATGATGATGATGATGATGATGATGATGATGATGATGATGATGATGATGATGACGATGATGGTGATAATGATGACGATGATGATGGTGATGATGATGATGATGATGGTGATGATGATGACGATGATGATGATGATGATGATGATGATGATGATGATGATGATGATGATGAAGGTGTTGCTATGGAAGGAGATAATGATGATGATGATGATGATGATGATGATGATGATGATGATGATGATGAGGATAAACGTGAGGACGATGATGAAGAAAACGCAGAGAGACTGCTCGATGATCTTTTCCCACTCTGAGCTTTCCTCCTCTGTTGCCGTAATGACTCCAGCAGAGACGCCATACGTGGGTCCAGGAACTGTTCTCTCATACTCTTCAGCATCTTTTGCCGGAGATGGCGATTGTTTTCTCTCTCTGACTGTATAGCATGCTCTGGCTGGACGGGCATCATCTGAGATCTGTGTACAATATCTGCCACTGCTGTGCTCGAGTCTGCCTTTACAGTGGTCATCTTCAACGTGCCAGTCTTGTTCTCTACTCTTTTGACTCCACCATCCTCCTCTTCATTGATTATAGACATTGGAGTTGTCTCCGCTTTATTTGCTGCTCTTGCTTTAAAAGTTGATTTGGTAAGGTTAGCGTTTGTCTTTCCCTGTGTCTGTGCAGTCTTGTCCTGCTTTATTGATTTAGACTTTACTAAAACATCTTTGGGTTTTGTTGCTGGAATCACAGTGCCGTCATTTTTGCTCTTTACAGTTTGCCAGCTCTTCAAATCACTTTTCCTGGCCTTTGATATATTCCTTTCAAGAAGGGATTTATCAGGCAATGAATGCGGGGCTAAACGTTCAGATAAACTTAGAGGGAGTCTGTTGATTCCTTTGGTAAAACTTTTCAACGACGGTAATTGATCTTTTGTAAGATCTTGATCTGGGATTTTCTTGGATACCTCAGAATATCTATGTGATGCTTTGTTAGTCACCAGCTTTGCCTGATCCGCTTGCATAGCATGTTTAAGCTTGCCTGCTTTACTGTGTGGCCTATGCCTCATCTTTGCATTATTTTTGCTGTCGTCGTCAACGATTTTTCCAGTTCCAGGACTGTCTTTCACTGTTTTCTTCAACAGAGATGCGGCTCTGTCTACCCTCCTAAAACTATGATTATTACCTTCTCGCATTCTTGCCGTGTATTTAGGCATTGTTTGTTGATGCGTGGCATTTTTTACTTTTTTCTTTAAGCCGCGATTTTTATAACGCTGCTCATTCCAAAGTTTTGTAGTCTCTTTCTGATTGGGTTTTCCCGTTTTTCTGAAGATTTTTTGACGTGGCGAACTAGTTCTATCTCTACTCTTCATCCACGCTTTGATTCTAGAAACTCTCATTTTATTCCTCTCTGAATTTCTATTGAGATTTCTTCGCAGTTCTAGTCTCCTCTTGTTTCTTATCCAGCTGTGATTGACTTTTCTGTGCTTGATATTTGATGCTGGTTCAAGCGATGGAAGCTTTGTAGGCATTCTTCTCTTTCTGGTATTCCTAGGTATGGGGTTTGCTAATGTGTTTTGCAGTGCAATACCATGTTTACGGTATCTGTGGTAATTGTTTCCATGGGGTTTTCTCTCGCCTTCTCTCAATCTCGCTCGTGTTTTGAGGATAAGCTGGGACTCGAGTTTTCTCTGTGGAGAAAATTTACTGCGATGACGAAAGGCGTGCGAGGAGTCTCTCCAGCAAGATCTGTGATTGGGCAAAAGTTTGTAACCATGACGACAAGCGCACTTGTAATGGCGTCCTCCAATGTCGATGCACTGATGATGGCATACGCCTTTGAGCTTTGCGCAACTGCCTGAAACAACAACCAATAAGGTAACTTGGAATTAACGATTCTGCCTAAGGTCGAATATGCATTGATGGATATAAGTGGCCATATTTCTATAAAACTGTCACTCATAAGGAGGAGAAGAAAAAGCCGATTAAAGAATAAATCTTATGAACCTGAATTTTGATTAAAAAAAAAAACAAACAACAACAATCTTTCTTTCTCTCATATTGAATAAAGAGATTAAGAAGACGTTCACGCACTTGGACCTAGCAACAGACAAGACAAGATAAGACAGATAACGAGAGAAAATCACATTTTTCTCATATTACAAGATTTTATTTTTTTTTAAACCTTGAGCAGCAGCCGTATAGAAAAGCATAATACTTTATTGAGTTAAGAAGTATCAGTAAAAATGCCTAATGTTTGAACTTTTTTCTTCAGTGCTGGTTATTCAAAGTTCATTTTTATTCAATAAATGATAATTTTAAAAAAAGGGTTTGCTATTTTTTGAAGTTAACATCGCTAACAGTACCACAGAACTATATCGGTCATGTATAGCTTTAAGAAGCTCACGATTCAAGGTGCAAATATTTTAGAAGGCTGTATTAGCTCTGTCTATTGTAAGTTAGATAAAGAACTGACCCTGAAACGATTGACTAGACTTTCTAACAGTTCTCACTCCTCGCCTAGCTCGACTCAAGGCAGAACTGACAGTCGCGCAGTTTGGTTTGACAGATCCATCGCTGCAAACGCAAACAGTTTGGCCGTTAACAACGACTGTTCTCTGAGGATCACAGGCCTCCGTCCACAGGACAACTATACAAAGCAAACATGATACAGTGAGACATTATAGATGTTAAATCATTTGGATGTTGTAAATTGAGTTGTAGTTTCAATGGCATTGATAACAGTTATTACTGCAAAGTTAAATTTAATTATATTTATTGCTTTCGAATCAATACAAGTTGCAACGATCGATAACTACATTCACCCTGAAGCGGGAAAGACGTCCACTTGTTCTTTATCCACCCCAGTCAAGTGAACTTCGATCTATTTTCTCTCTCTCTCTCTCTCTCTCTCTCTCTCTCTCTCTCTCTCTCTCTCTCTCTTTTATAGACTGCATTCAAGGCGCTATTGTAATTTCCATTGCTTGCTTTTCATGACAATCACCCACTGACATATGGAGGAAGCTAAAGTCAAGTATTCATAATAAAAAATTATGGAACTACGCAAAGGTAAGACATTTTACACAATTCAATTTTCAACATAATAGATAAGCAATTAAAATGCTATCCTTGCAAAATATGAAACAGTTACAACTGGATAAAAATCAATTTGACGGATACAAAATGGAAACAAAAATGAATAGAAATTTACGAAATGTGCCTGAACGAACTAAAACGGCCAACAAAATCGAATCTTCAGTTCATAATAAAAATAAAAATAAAAAAAAAAGTTATTTTCATCTCTTCTAGCCAGTGAATTATGATAAACATCGGCAACTTCATAAATGTTTAGTTAGCACTAGAAATAGGAAATCAATGTTTCTTTCTGCATCTGCTTAGCTATTTGAAAAGCGGACCGTTCCATCTGAATCTTCTGATAACCACAGTGCTTGAAAAGAAACTTTCATTTCTGTTATAGTGACCGTTGCGGGCATTTTGAATCAATATATTATCTTTCCTTAAGTTCTACATTGAAGAATATTCGTATTGTACAGTTCAAATCTACTATCTACTCACATGGATAGCCCAGGAGCAAACTCCACACTAAAACTTGCCCGTGGTGAAGGACCATCTTTAAACCACTCTTGTCTTTTGGCTTAGTCAACCATATTTAAATTATTCTGTTTTAACTGTAGCGTAAATGAAGTAATAATATTATTCAACCCCTGCCTTGAGCGTCTCGTACTTAATAGAGCCATCACTTCTCAGCATCTGTTTGAAAAAAAAAATGAGATAACAAATGTTTGTAAACGGTCATGTCAGAGTTTTGAGTTTTCTTTTTACATCAAGAAATTTCTCTTGCCTTGTTTTTCTTTTTTTTTCAAAACTAAAGTGTACTTTTAAGAGGGAAAAAGAGAGAGAGAGCGAGAGATAGATAGATAGATATACAGATAGAAAGAGAGAGAGAAAGGGAGAGAGATAGAGAGAGAAAGAAAGAGAGAGAAAGAGAGAGAAAGAGAGAAAGAGAGAGAGAGAGAGAAAGAGAGAGAGAGAGAAAGAGAAAGAGAGAGAGACAGAGAGAGAGAGAGAAAGAAATTTCAACTCGTCGCAGGCCAAAATAATTAAAATAAAGAGATAAGGAAATGAAAGTATCAAGTTTTTAACATTCCTCAACCATTGTAAGAGCAAACCGGCAAGTCGGCGAGGCTGTAACCCCTCGACAGCTGATAGGCTAATCTAAGTTGTAGCGATTACCAGTAAAACTTCCACTTTTAAAAGTGTAGCAACAAATCCCCTTTTTAGGTTTTAAGCAATAAGAAATGTGTGAGATAGACTTAAGGAGTGCGAAAATGATAATCGCTATAAAAGGCAGATCTATTTCTTCTAGTTCAAGCACATTTAAGAGAATACAATTTATTTGCTTGTGGTTAATTTACATAAAAGATTTAGCGTTTTTTTTTTTCTGAAGCTTTGAGATATTGTATTCATCGTGAAACTCATTTCACACCAAATTTTTAATACAATATATTAGTGTATGGGGGAAAAAAAAGCAGAGCAAGTCACACGAATCTCACTACAAGAAAGGCATAGAGAGAACTTCAATAAAACCTTTTAACGTAGAGTAGCAAGAAGAAGATGACTGTTAAGAGCGTGAAAAACTAGGCCTCCCTCCAACCCTGTTTGGGTAACTTTTAATAAACAGGCAATCTAAAATAAATGAAAAATCCCAACGAAACCTTTGAGTTATTTTGCTCTAAGTTTCTCCTACAACATTTTCCCACTTCTATCTGTAGGTATTAATGTCAGTCTGCCTCATCACAAGCGTTATTTGATCCCGTCCTTTACTTATTCTCTGTTTCTTTTACGCTATTTTCTATTTTAAGCAAGGAGCAAAAAGACGAAGTTGCTCAAAAGATATGAAAAGATAAGACACCTTCATCAAAAAAAAACTTCTATTCTTTTTATAAATTCTATTTTGAAAACTAATAATACGATCTAGAAAACAAAAATAACAGTTGTGACCAGGCGTTTCCTTCTACATGTAGCCGAAATCCTTCTGTATCTAACCAGCCAAGCAATATCCAATGTGTTCACAGGGTAGGATGCAACATTCAAACATTCTGTCAGAACCACACCCAGGAAAGTCTCAATTGAAGGCGTATAATAGAGAGCAATTTACTTGCTATTTTCCATGTCATGATTTTTCCATTTCCATTTTTATTTTCTTTCTTTCTTTCTTTCTTTCTTTATTTATTTTATTTATTTATTTATGTATGTAATTTATTTTTGTTTATTTGTTTATTTATTTAAATATTTATTTACTTCTCTGTTTCTTAGTCATTTTCATAGGATTTAAAAAAATTTTTTTTTTTGTTTTTTTTTGGCAATATTGCCTTTTTTTTTTCTTTGTTTTTTTTTAAAGCTTAATCTTTACAGTTATTATCACTCCTAAAAATAAACTTGCTGTAAATTAGTCCGTCTTCATCTTCCACTTTACATGCTTTATGATAAAGTTTGTTTGTTTGTTTGTTTGTTTGTTTGTTTATTGTCTCCCTTATTTAATTTCTTAGATTTACATACTATAATGATTGACTTACAGCACGCACAAACCAGGCTATCTGCGAATGGCAAACGCACAATGACGTTACCTCAAAAAAGAGGTGAAAGGGCTTTTTTTTTTTATCTATAAGCTCTTACATCGAGAGTAACAATAACGATAACAGATACTTTTATAACCTAACGTACGTTAAAGTTACGCATTAATTTTATAGGAATATCAATTCTGATGGGAAAAAACTGCAGTAACAATGGATGTCATCTATATTGATGAACACCGCAAAACTGACTTTTAACCCGAGTCCAAG
>BLXT01008083.1:688713-698986 GCA_019648995.1 Plakobranchus ocellatus
TCTCTCTTTCTCTCTCTCTCTCTCTCTCTCTCTTCTCTCTCTCTTACTCTCTCTGTCTTTCTCTCTCTCTTTCTCTCTCTCTCTTTCTCTCTCTCTCTCTCACTCTCTCTCTCTCTCTCTCTAACTATCTATCTATCTATCTATCTATCTGTCTGTCTATCTGTTTATCTATCTATGAATGCCTATCTCTATCCTTCCCTCCCCAGCATTTCTACAAGACCGACCCTTCATTGTTCCTGAAAATCTTCTCCTTTCCTTCCGTTCTTTTTTTCCCCATTTTTTTAAAGACGGTTTTATTATGTCCTCTTTAAATTGGTAATTTCTTCCATATTTATAATCTAATTTTCACACATAGCTTGTTCTTTGAAAAAATCTTTAAAACATACTTCGAATTAAAAGAGCGAAATTCGCATCACAAAAAAGAAGACCAAACATGGAAAAACTCACAATTCTTTCGAATTCGGCATAAAAATGTTAGAGATAAAATATGGAAACAAAGTAATACAATAATTATCATATTCGGAGAAGCAGGCCCACAAAATGAGTTGAGTTGCGGTTCTGTATGCTTGACTTTTCAATAAAAACCTTTAACTGGAGGGATCTAAGCTACTAACTTCTCCATGTGGAAAACTTTCTATAGATAGATTGGAACTTTCTGTATAAATCAGCAACAGAAATGTTCACGTCTTAATTTTAAAAATTTTAGCTGACCTTAATGATGTGGATCTGCAGTTCGAGCCCTCTTTGTGAGAGTGCCAAAAAGGCGGAGGAGCTAGAGATCTAAGTCGGTACAAATAGTTCTAGGCAGCATGGCGCGCTCATCTTTAGAAATTCGATTAAAAAAATATTTTCGACCTTTGACAGCATTCAAACATTGGGAATAGCAATAGCAGGATGATTGAAGTGGTTGTATTTGTTTTGTGTAGAAAATTGTTGGAACTTGAGCAGGAATTCGATCCAGATGAGCTTTTATCCACCGTTTCTTTGCCGCCATCAAAAATTGATTTTAGTTTTCCCTTATCTCTAGAAATTTTTCATTTAGACCGTAGATGATTGCGACCACTTTTTTTTTCAATGATTATAACTAATGTACCTCAGGGCATGGGGTGGTGTCTTTGTTCGTTTAAAACTAATACGGTAAAAGAAAAGAAAAATTAAAAGTACAGCATCGCATACAATTGGCAAAAAATTTGGAATGACAATTTTATTTCCTTCTAATCCCTGTGGCATTTTTCAAAACTAAAAGTAAAGCATCACTTTTACTATTGACAAACAATTTGGGATGAGAAATTTCTTTCTCTAACCCCTGTAGCGTTTTTCAAACTTAGGAAGCCCGAGACGATTGTATTGTCTTTCTATCGCATTGAAGAAACTATGTTTTCCTAACGAGAGTAATTTTGCTGTCAGCCAGACTTCCATTTTGTAAACAAAATTATAGCGCCTACACTCATCGTCCATGTATAAAAGATTAGCAAAAACTCTGGTAAGTTTGGACTTCTAGACGGAAATGCTGCTTAAGAAGTTACTGAAAACAAGCTTTCAAGTTCTTCCTTTCATTCGTTTGAAGCAGACTTGAGGTAACCTATTCTCTAAACTTCATTCAAAATCTACTACTCATAGAACTAAAGTAGTAGCCAGAACTTTTTTTTTATCTTCAATTCAAAAGAAGTTGTAGTGCCAAGAGACGCACATTAGTTGTAGTTAATAGGAGGTAGATGAAAATGGTCAAATGTTTAGAACATTACAGAATTGGATGTAGTTGAATTAGAAATAATAGGAGTAAGCTAAAGGAAGAAAGAATAGTAGATTAATCAAAGAATTTGTAGTGGTCGAAGAAGTAGCAGCAGTCGCAGTGACCAAAAATGTCAGAAGGACAAAGACGACCAACACCAGTGCATACTAAGTAGTGGAATATATATTAGAAAGAGGGTTATCCACACAGTAAGCCCAGACCACAGTGTTAGATCTAAGGATCTACAAGAGATAAAGCGTAAACGACAGGAATATAGAAATAAAGAGATTAAGAAGACGTTCACGCACTTAGGCCTAGCAACAGACAAGACAAGATAAGACAGAAGACGAGAGAAAATTACATGTCCAAGTAAGATTCAAACGCGCACCCTCGTTGGCACCCACCGCCTTGCTGAAGTAGAGGAAACAATAGCAATAGTAGTTGCTGTATAAATTACTACAGCACCAGACGTAGTTGTAGCACCAGCAGTAGTTGTAGCACCAGCAGTAATTGTAGCATCAGCAGTAGCTATAGCAGCAGCAGTAGTTGTAGCACCAGCAGTAGCTGTAGCACCAGCAGTAGCTGTAGCAGCAGCAACTAGTAGTATCGGTGAAGCATCAGTAGCAAAAAAAAAAAGGTAGTGAAAACGGATAAGGAAGAGCAGCAGTAGCAGTTGCTGACTACGTGCTGAAAATGCTCGTATTAGTCGTCGCTGCAGCGTGGTGGTAGTGGTAAAATTTATTTATGGTAATAGTGGCGGTGGAAAAAGGAAGTAAGAATAGTAATAATAATTGTAATATTAATTATGATAGCAATAATAGTGATAAATAATAATAATAATAATAATAATAATAATAATAATAATAATAATAATAATAATAATAATAATAATAGTAATAATTATAATAATAGTAATAATAATAATAATAATAATAATAATAATAATAATAATAATAATAATAATAATAATAGCAATAATAGTGATAAATAATAATAATAATAATAATAATAATAATAAAAATAATAATAATAATAATAATGATAATAATAATAATAATAATAATAATAATATTAATAACGAAACGTGCACACAAAAAAATACACATATCAATATTTTAAAAATGGCTGAAAATTCCAATCCTTAGGCTTTAAAATAAAAAAAAAACAGATCTTTCTCATTACATAGTTTGAGCTTTCTGACAAGTTCTGGTTGTAGCAAAAATAGCAGTAGCAGTACAAGCGGCAGTGGAAGTAATTGCCTTATTGAACAATATTATTTTCAGTTGTTTTTTTTTTTCCCCAGGCTTGAATAGTGAATCTAGCCACTTCTAACTGTGGCCCGGTAAAGGCTACTGAGGTGTTGCTTTTATACATATATAAAAAAAAACTCGGACTAGAACAAGAAAAACTAACAGCTATACAGATTAAAATTTATTATTGCACAGATTGATTCGTCAATTTTGATTGCTTGTTTACTCTAAAGATTTTCCATAATGTATGATCAGATTTTAAAGTTTTTTGGTCAGATCTACGGTTGCTTGCTACACCGACCAGTTCCCATTTCCGATAATGCTGTTGTAACGCATCCAATTAAGCAATAAAAACCCTGAGCCTGCGCTGTAATACATGTTTCTATGTCTATCCTAGGGTATCTCAGAGTGAATTGCAATATGCTCCAATATTTTTTACAAAGCTGTTTTCGAAAAGATGAGTTGAGCCACTGACACGCTGAGCTAGTGCTTTGACAGAAAAATGCGGTGACGTCTAACTGGCCGAGAGCCCGGAAACCAGATGATGGCCGGTAGTGACGTTGCATGGCAACAAGGCAATAGCAGCAACAGCACAGCGGTTGCGGTAGCAATAAAAATATCATTAGCGGGCGTAATGGTAGCATAAGAAATAGTACTGCACTAATAGCAGCAGCAGTAGCGGCAGTACCACTAGTAGTAGTAGTAGTAGTAGTAGTAGTAGTAGTAGTAGTAGTAGTAGTAGTAGTAGTAGTAGTAGTAGTAGTAGTAGTAGTAGGAGTAGTAGTAGTAGTAGTAGTAGGAGGAGGAGGAGGAGGAGGAGGAGAAGGAGTTATGGTAATGGCAGTAATAGCAATAGTAGTGGTGGTAGTTGTTGTTGTTGTCGACTTAGAGAACTTTTTGTAGTCGGAATAGTTAAAATTAACGTATATGTTATTTTATTTGTTGCTGTTGCTATTATACTTGTTATTGTTGTGGTTATGGTGATAGTTTTTTTTAGCTGTGCTTGCTGTCGTGGTTATTGTAAGTAATTTTGTAGACGTCGAATTTCTTGTTGATATTGTTTTGATCTTGCTGTTGTTGTAACTGCTCTTTCTCGTTTTTATAACTTCATGAAGTTGTTTTAATGCTATTCATATGTTGTTGGATTAATCTTTGTAATTGTTGTTGTATTTGTTGTTGTACCTTTTGTTGAAGTTGTAGTTGAAGTTGTTGTTGGTGGTGGTGGTAGTGGGGGTGGTGTTTTTCTTGGTTGTTTTTTTTTTTGTTTTTTTTTTTGGGGGGGGGGNNGGGGGGTTGCTGCTGCACTTGAAATAGTTGTGGCAAGTTGTTCAACATATAAGGTAGATATAATTTTAAATTTTTTTTTTCAAGTATTGTTATTAGCAATATTAGCAGCAGGAGCAGCAGGAACTGCAGGAGCTGTTGTGGTAGTAATGTTGTTTGCAGTTGAACTGGAGGTGTGCCAGCAGCTTTCATAATATTGGGTGGTTGTTGGTATTGTAGAAGTAGATAAAGTTTTGTTTTCCCTCTTCTTACGGCTCTTTTTCTGTTTTTTTTGTTGTTTTTTTTTTTTAATTGTTTTTTTTTTGTTATTATTATTATTATTATTATTATTATTATTATTATTATTATTATTATTATTATTATTATTATTATTATTATTTTTCTTTTTCCCCCGCTTTCTATTTTCGTGTTTTTTTCTCCTTTATTTAGCTCAGAATCAAAAGATCCTTTTTAAACTTAGAATAATGAAGGGGTAAGCGGAAAAAAGTGATAATAGTTTTTTTTCCTTTTGTATATAGCCAGTCCACAGCAAGCTGATCTCAGGCGTTCAGGCCCTCAATCGGCAGGACTCGAACTCACAACAGAAGGGGCCCCTGCAGATCATAGGGTGGATTCGCTATCCACTATGCCACCACAGCTTCTGAGAGATTAAAAGAGATAAAGGAGGTCAAAGATAGGAGAAAGATGAATAAGAGGAAGAAGTTAGGCTTAGAAGGTGGAAAGTTTGGAAATGAAGGATGGGGAGAAGAAAATTAAGGTTCATCCGGTTGTGAGATAGAGAGGGGGGAGAGAGAGAGAGAGAGAGAGAGAGAGAGAGAGAGAGAGAAGGAGAGAGGAGATGGGGAAAACATTGCGATTTCATTTTATGGAAGAAGAGATCATAGCAGAAGAACAGCAACAATTCTATCGAAATTACAAACAAGAAGGTTTTTTTTTTGTAAACCAAAACGTTGTTTCAGACTTTTAAAATTAAAACTCATTTTTCTCTTTTCCAGACATTTGTAAATTTAAGAAAAATATATTGGTGTGATAATCCACAAAAATTTAGAGTATCGTTTGACCAAGTGATTTAAAGGCAATCGCAACATTCCTGTTACTGCTAGCATGGATTCAACCGAAGCTCAGGACAATGGATCCACAGGGCTCATGGCGACTGGTCAGCCTCTGGACATATGGACTGGCCAAAATGGAGACCTATCTCAGGGCGCTTTAGCTAAAGCCTTTCTGACAGACGAACAATTGGACATCATTTCTTGGGTTGTAATTTCCTTTCTCCTACTGGCCAACATTGCTGGGTTAGTTTGTAACAGCCTGAGTTTAGCCGTGTTCCTCAAGCTTGGATTTGCGGAGTGCTCTAATATGAGCCTCACTGCCCTGACCATTTTGTGATCTCGTGCCTGTGGTGCTGTCCATCTGGACCAACTTGTGCCTTTTACCGCCATTCAGGGACGCCAGATTGCCCTTTAACCCTGTAAACATTTCATCCATCACTGGAGCCGGCTTGTGGGCGTTCATCGGACGCACTTCTGCCTGGATCACCGCCTACATCAGCTTTGAGCGATGCCTGTGCATTCTGATGCCCCTGTAAGTGAAAAGCCTCTGTACACTGAGATTTACTTCGATATCTATGCTGGTTATTTGCATCCTCACGATTTGCCCGTACCTGTCCAGTTACCTGAGGTATCGTTTTGTATGGGTGTACTACCCTTTCTTGAATGCAACTATTTTAGATGTCGCACCTGTCGATAACAAATACTTTATAATTATTGAGAAGATTGTCATAGCAGTCTGCGGCGTGATCCAGCCACTTTTGGCGTTTGTAATTGTTATAGTTTGTACCATTTTTTTAACAGTTCAGCTGAAGAAAATGTCGGTCTGGAGAAAGTCGGTTATGTCTGTTAAATACCAAGGGCGTGGTAACTCTGATGCAAATTCTACACAGAGTAAGGCTGCTGCTGGCACGACGATTTCTCAAAAGGAAGTCAAGCTAGTGAGGATGGTTGTGGCAATAGCTACCATCTTCATCGTCTGCTTCACGCCGACCTGTGTGCTTCTCTTTGGCACTGTGGCATTTGAGGAGTTCTCTTTATTCGGCGTGTACAAACGGCTCCTTTTCGTAGCATCATTGATGACCTTCTTGGGTCAGTCCATCAGCGGGAGCGTTAATATTCTAATCTACTACAGTATGGCCTCCAAATATAGGTCAGCTTTGCGCGACCTCTTGGGCTTGGATAGCCGATAAACAAAGCATTTAAAAAAGAGAATATCTTAAATCTCGAGCTTCAGAAATCTTTATAGGTCTTCAGCTTGCAATGAAATTATATCCTTAAAAATTGTATACACAGAAGAAGTAAAGAAACGGGTAATTTAAAAAGCTTCGAGGAGCAAAAAAAGATGTCTGATACTAGAAATAACACATGGAGATATAGGCTGGGGGGGGTAGGCAATTCCTCATTCTTTGTGGCTTATGTCTGTATCTGAATACAATGTAGCGTGCAGTTAAACAGAATGAGAGCATTTTCAATAAAGCACTGTCACTAAGCATGCGATTTTTATTGTCTTTGAGTGATCAATGATTTATTATGTTTGTTAAGGTTGTCTCAGTAAAAATATACCTATTGCCAGAAAATAAAGACATGAGAAAGGATTACAATAAATAACCACGAATAATTAGCAAAACGCCAAGCAAACGAAAATCGGCCCATTTCACTTATATATTGCTTGAAACTTTAATTGCTATAAGTTGTGAAGAATTAGGCATTATGAGTACTTTCTCTCGAATATTTATGTTTTTTCCTGTTTTTATAACATGTTTCAAAATAAAACGTATCAGAATCCAACCAAAGTTATTTTAGTCGAGTTTCAGAACTTAAACGAAGTGAGTGAAGCAAATGTTGTGAGTAGTTTTTGCACCAGAATCATCTCAAATGTTGTATGGGCATAAAACTGCAATGAAAGAACAGCCTTCAAACTCTTATTTAAAATTTCGGCAAAACTGGGATAGAAACGTTTCGTTGTTTTTCTCTATTCAACGTGAACTGTAGTCTTACCATGCCCATAATTCTATATGCTTAAAATAAGCCTTGTGACTGAATTACTCTAGTCGTGTCACATTCATCTTCTTTTCATTTCAAATTTATCAAAACGCCACATTTGAATCGATTGCATGCATTAGCCACGATAACTGACGTATTGGCTCTGCCAAATTGATTAGACTAGAAACTTTAACACACCCGCAGAGTAAATTAGAACTTTAGTTCTTCTGTGATCTTTTACATGAAGTTATTTATGCACAGCTATCTTAGCAAAATCGAGAATGATATTGTGCAGAATCTAGGATAACTTTGTAAAGAATCAAAAAAGGAGAAGGGAAAAAGCACTTTTTACAGTACATAAAGAGCTGAGGAGAATAACCATAGAACAAGTTTTAAAAGTCCAGAAAACAAATTTAATGTAGAAAGCAATAATTCTACACACTTGTTTTGTTTGTTAACCTAAAGATGTAAGATACTTTCACACATAATAGTACAAAAAAAATTGGGGAAAAAATACGAGTTATTTCGATAAAGCGAAAAAAAAAAAATCCACACCAATGTAGAAATTGCTTACATTTTACAATATTTACATAGGGAAGGAAAGAAGTTCGCTCAACCGAAGTGACAAACATGGCTATTAAATGATATAATATGATATCTTTATCCGTCACTTTTATCTCTGTATACATTTTCCTCATAGGAATGGAGGCGTTGGTGGCATAAAAGTTAGCAATCCGCTGTCAGATTTGCTGGGATTTTTTTGTCGTGGGTTCAAGTGCACCACTGATGCCATGCATTGTGTGGGTCTGAAAACGTGAGATCATCTTGATGTGCACCTGTGCTATATGCACAAAAAACCAAAAAAGAAGATGTGAGAATGTGTTGCTACGTACAAAGTTGAGCTGGTAATAAAACTTGTGATAGAGTGAAACATTTCACATTATTTTGAATAGGAATTTCAGTGAATTCTAAGGAGTGAATCGCTTTGGGAAGAAATTGTTAGAAAAATGTTTGAAAAACAGACTTGGCGAAATTTCCCTCAGACTTCTATTTAGCGCAATTCCAAAGATGGGTTTTGTATTAGGCTGTTCACTCACTGCTTCAACATGGGATAAATTTTGTGGTCATAAATATACAACATTTATGTAACAAAAAAAAAACAGTAAAGTGGGTGCCACGCTTAGTCCAAGCATCGGGGAACCAAGAATAGGGCCCTGATTGTTCTTGGCATACGGCAATATGAAGTAGTTTGCCATTGCTTTCCTTGCCGCCGTTACTTTCGCCGGGTCTTAAGAGACCTAGCTACCCATTTAGTACTGGGTGGACACAGAGGAGCAATGAAAGTCTGACTTGGTCCGGATTGGGAATCGAACCTCGGATCTCTTAGTTGGTACTCAACTGTCCTATCAGATGAGCCATCGCTCGCCCTTATGTGATAAAATGTGAAGAAAAAAGGGTTTACTTTTAGTGCATGGTCTTTCCATAACAAGCTGATTTCAGGCTTTAAGTTCCTCGTTAGGCTAGGGCGCCAGTGGTGGGGCTCGAACCAACGACTGAAGGGTCCCTGCAGATCTCAGGGTGGGCTTACTATCCACTATGCCATCAATGCTCCCTTTCCAGAGAAAGAGAAAATAAAAAACTTGCGACATAAAAAAACAATAAGTAATTATCCCGTAGGTGCTCTCTCTCTCTCTCTCTCTCTCTCTCTCTCTCTCTCTCTCTCTCTCTCTCTTTCTCTCTCTCTCTCTTTCTTTAAGCTACTCAGTGAGACCTAGTTTTCATTGTCTTTTATCTGAGCCTTTAGCTCTTGTTGGGATTTTCGGAGTACCATCTGAACCAGCACAATAAACCAGCCTGCTTCATTAATGTCCCAATCGTGTGTAAAAATCGGCGATAGTTTTACAAGGGGCAAAACTGCAAAAAAAAATTGGAGATATAGCGAAGAGACAGCAGTGACTCATCTTCAATTTGGATGGCTATGGCTTAGTCTTAGTCCCGGCCAAGTCAGATTTTCATTGTTCCTCCGTGTCCACCCAGCACTAAATGGGTAGCTTGGTCTCTTAAGACCCGGCGAAAGTAAAGGCGGCGAGGAAAGCAATGACAAACTACCTCATTATGCCGTATGCCAAGAACAATCAGGACCCTACTCCTGGTTTCCCTATGCTTGGACCAAGTGTGGGACCCACTTTACTTTTATAGCTAAAAAAAAAAAACCTAATACAAGACAACCCCTACCTCTTTTAAATTATGATAGTTCTAAAGCGATCAAACGTTTTCCAAACTCAATAAAGCAAATTATAGAGTGTTTACTTATTTGTTAGTGACCGTGTAGGTGAACTATTACTTAACATCCATTTTATCTCATTTTCTTACGTTATTTAAGCTACAACTTCACATTGATTGAATAAACCCTTTAGGGATATTTTTCACAACAGTGCCTATAACTGATTTATATTGATGATTGAGCACAAACGTGTGCAACAAAGGCCTAGTCTAGTCGATGTTCCGACTAGTTCCCGAGGTAGGAGGCCAGGGTTCGCTTCCTCTACCCATTCTGCGGCAGTTCTCACATGTATAATGTGTTGTTCTATATATACAGGCTGCTGTGTTTTTCCATCCAGCTTTTCTTCCTTTCTACGCCTTTTTTCTTCGTCTTTTCTTTCAATCTTTCAATCATCACTCTTTACTTTTTATAGTCAATCGCGTCTGCAAATGTACTTACTATGATGTTTTCTGATATGTTATAATGAAGGTTGTATATCAAAAGAAGTAAATCAGGTTAATGAAGGAGGGAAACAATCTTTTGTTAAAATGCAATGAATTACCGATAAATCGATGTTCTTTGGAGGATGAAAAATCTCGACTTATCCACATTTACTTATCACATTGCATTACTCTTTATAAACGAGCTTTAATAGCCTCAAAATGATCCTGAATAATAAGATCCGCATAAGAGAAGATCGACTTTTGGA
>BLXT01008083.1:854507-867204 GCA_019648995.1 Plakobranchus ocellatus
GAGAGAAAGGGAGAGCGAGAGAGAGAGAGAGAGAGAGAGATTGAAAAAAAAGATAGCGATAGAGAAATGGAGAGCGAGAAAGAGAGAGAGAGAGAGAGAGAGAGAGAGAGAGAGTGAAAATCGATGGTGGCAAGTGTTTGTCGCTTTAAAAAGATGGCGTATACTTCTTATTACTCTATGCAAACAAGAATTCAATTCAAAGTCTCGTTTGATAATTTACAGTAACAACCTTATTTTAGTAATTTTTTTTTTATTTAAATTGCTATTCATTACAAAAAAACCATTTTACATAAAACAAAATGATGATCAGAACACCATGCTTTAGAGCAGGAAAGAATGTGTCTCTATCCCTTCGCTACCCTTTGCCAAATAATAATCTTAAAAATTAGACCAAGAGCAAAAAAAAAAAAGCCGAAGGCTAAAAGAAATATTAAATTGGGCGTAAAAATTTAAATTGAATTTTTAAAATAGCATGAGAACGGCTTGGGGAATGTTGACTCAGTGATTGCTCGTGAATGAAAACAGAATTAAATGTCTTGAGAGGATATTAAATTACCACCAGACGGAGAAGGATAATTATAGTTTAAATTTAAATTTCTTTTTTCTTCAAGTCAAGTCAGTGAACTGATTTTTGGAAGAAAAAAAAAAGTTTGTATGAAACGAAAACTTTTAAATCCTGGTTTTTAAAAAGAAAGTTCAACAGTTACTACAATCGTTATAAAAAAAACTTTTCGAAAGTAACTAAGCACTTTAACGAAATAAAAGACCCTCTAAAAAACTTTTAAAAAAATTAAAATCTAATTTTTATTACAGGTTTTGAAACATGATTAATTTTTTTTTTAATAGGTGGATTCAAATGATCATCTGCAAATGTTATAGATGAAACTTGAGGAGCTTTGCAAACTGCAATAGCTAACAAATCCATCTTGATATCTGCAAAAGCCTTTGTGTAAAGAGTTTGCGGTCGAAGCCAAAAACCGACACCCTGGCCTAACGTAGGCTTAAAAGCTTGAGATCACGCTGCAGTGGTTACACTACACACCAGTAATACTTTACTGTGAAAACGTTGTGTACAAAGCTATGATGCATGCATTTTTACTGAAACTTTAACATATTTCGGTTTGGTCCTGTGTAATTTGGCGAATCCGGCCGTCTCGAGATCTGCAGAGTCACTTCTTTCATGGGTTCGAACCCGCGTCACCGGCGTCCCGGCTTGACAGAGGGCCTGATAATCTGAGATCACCTTGTTGTGAATAAATATATAATAATGTGTCTCTGGGCCCTCTAGGGGGTTTTAGTGGGTATAAAATCTGTTTACAATAAGGTGATCTCACGCTTTTATGCCTTCCTTAAAGGTAGAAGAACTAAAAAGCTACTTCAAGGTGCCAGAGAATTATTTTTCGACCATTGCCTAAATAACATCACACAAATAAAAAGGAACTAATACGAATATTAACGACAATATCACTACTAAATATATAACCGTAATGAGAAAAGGTTATAATAACAGTCGCATCAAAGAAAAAAAAAATATAATATTTTCCTAGTAGAGGAAAAAAAAGGGTCTGAAAAAAAATAAGCAAAGAAAATTATAAAAGATTAGAGAAGAACGGAGTGATTAAGAGTCACCGAAAAAAAAAATAAAAGATTTGGAGCCAATCCACTTGACATTCTACCTATAATCCATTTAAAAAAGTGTGTCATTTTACTGAGAATAGTCTACCTGTTGTGTGTTTACAGTACACACAAAGCAATGGTTAGGATAGCAGTTGGCCAAACGGATTTCTGCTGCGCTAATTGAATTAGAGACGACGGTCGTGGACAACGATTGACAAAATGGGTTCTGATGCGCTAACTGATCTGATTACGGCGCTAATGTATAGCGATTGACTAGATGGATTGTGATGGCCTAACTGATGCGCTAACTGATCTGATTACGGCTCTAACGGATAGCCACTGATTAAACGGAATCTATCGTGCTAAGTGGACACTTCTTTTTCTAGAACAGTAATAGGATAGATGGCCAGATGAATGCTGACCAACATTGTTGGCTATTTCGTATTCAATTAGTGCATTTAACTATCACACCAATCCTTCCAACGATGTTGAAAGCGATTTTAAAGACTCTGATTGGGTTGTTAGCTATACGAGTATAAAAACCGAAAGAAAGATATTCGAAGTTCTCTTTACAAAGTATGCAGATGTTCAATTAATGCATACTTGACAATGCACATGCCTTGGTTTGCCCTGCGCCCTTCCTTTCAAGGTTTTTTGGGGCGACCTGTCCTCTAGCCTGCTCCTTTTGTCCCAGTTTTGTGCAAGGGTCTTCGTCTCTGCAAGTGGAGTTTCTGATCTAAATTATTTTAGCTAAGTAATCATATGTGTGTATACGGAATTAACGTATGTACAAATAAAGCGGAACATAATTATTCGGACCGTTTAGAGCGCTTGCTTCCTTTGACTCTAGAAATAAAACGATTTTTGGTGTCTTTGGGCCCTCTAGGGGGTTTTAGTGGGTATAAAATCTGTTGACAATAAGGTGATCTCACGCTTTTATGCCTTCCTTAAAGGTAGAATAACTAGAATCTGCGCCAGAAGGATCCCTGTAGATGTTAGGTTTGGTTCACTAGCCACCATGCCCACAAAGCCTCTCTGAGCCTCAAGAGAGATTCTGATCTGTTTTGACAGAAGGCAGTCAAATCTCAGAGTTTTAGTCTGTCAAAGATAAAGCAGAATTTTCAACAAGTTTAAGAAAAAAAACACGTCAATGCAGCGGGAACAGAGTATTTATCAAATGTATTCAGATAGTCCTTTTAATTGGTATTATGCATTCAAGCAACTACAAAAGTATTCTACTGTAGAACAACTAACATCTGCACTTTTTCTATAAAGTTACGATTTTGTGCACCATCTGCAGAAGGCTTTTAACTCTCTCTAAACATTCAATAATGTATTTAGGCCAGTGCTATGGGTAGAATGGTGGGTTAATTGTTTTCTAAAGGTACCAAGTTTGATACTAAGACGGTACAACTATTTTTAAATTTGATAGTAGTGATAGTATGCCTCACAGGATTTTGTAATATAATTGCCTCTTTACCTTTATTTCACACATAGTTTAATCTTTATCTTTGCCTTGTAAAACTCTTAACTTTTTGTCTTCTTTCCCAAACGTTGAACGAAATACGGTCCTGAACCTTGTGTTGAAAAAATAATAAACGAAAAAATTTGCCCCCGCGTTGATGAGGCCCATTGTCTCAGATATCATGTACACCAACTCCACGGTTCTCTCGTAGCGACCAAACACACGGAACTCTGGGATAGCTTGACGCACCAGTGACCACACGATGCTGGGAAGGTTGCAGATTGTAAACAGCACCAACACCAGAACAACCGTCTTTATCACTTGCCGGTCTCTCGCACTGAACGCGGACGATTTGCTGCCATCCTGTTTGTCTGAGTCATTGGCAGTGGACGCTTGCTTTTGAAACTGGGACGATCTTCTCAAAGCGATGATGAGAATGGCGAGACAAAGCACGGCTATAACAAATGAAGAGTTGAACAAGATTCCCCTGTAGATGTCATTGAAGGAAATCCTCGCCAGAAGATCGTCTGTGACTTCTAGCATGTACTGAGACCGATTGACGTGTGGATTGTGCGCCCACACGATCTGGTAAGACAGAGCAACGTACAAAAAAGCGCCAGTCATGAGTGCGATGCACAAAATGATGACTTTAAGCTGGCGACTCGCAGTCAGAACGATCCGCACCGTCAGCGGCATGGCTACGCAGCAACACCTAACAACGGCTATGATTACAGTCGTCACCATGGAAACATTCATGGGAAGGTTAATTCCGGCGGAAGTTATCATTGCGATGGTCATTGTGGACATGTGTCCGCCCCGAATATCGCTTTGCCACAGGATATAGGACACGTTGTAAGCCAATCCCAACACACCCCACACACCGTCAGACAAGGACAAGATGAGGAAGTTTTGAGTGACGCCATCTTTGAGGCCCATCTTGCAGAACACTACGATGTTGACGATGTTTGTGCCGAGGACGCAGACTGTGAGGACTGGATTCAAGCAGAACTTGAGCACGAACTTGCCGTAGCCAAACTGTGTAGCTGTGAGGAGACTCTCAGGGGGAGCAGGTGGCAGAGTGGTCAGGTTAGTCAGAGCAATCTCCTCCATGACTGGCGGGCCTGAGCTGTTCGTTTCACCCCTTATGATCTGGCCTGACGAGGGGAATGAAAGCCTGAGATCACCTTGTTGCGAACTGGCTCTACACGAAATTTCTAGTCAGCCCTTGTGCAAGTATGACTCATTTAAAATTGCTGAGTATTTTAGCGATGGTGTGCTCACGCATTACGCTTTACATTCTGGATCACAATCAAAGTGTCCTTCGTTTTGTTTTGTTTTGTTTTTTTTTTTTTTTTGAAATTCTTGTCTAGAAAATAGAATGTGATTCTGATTTTTTCCCCATCAAAAGCTTAGCATTGCTACCGAATTCATGTTTGTCCTCATATGTACACTTTGATTCTCAGCAAATTATTCTTTGGTTCTCTCTCTCTATGAGTGAGGCTAGTTCTTAGAAAAATTAATATTTTGTCGAGGCCCGATAAGAAATTGTTATATTGTCTCTGTTTCAACTCGCATGTTTTTGTAAGTATCCAGATTATATTTCGCCATATGGTCGGTGACTTTTCTTAGCTGCTGAGAGGTGAACCAGAAATCTTATCTGTTTCCCTGTTGTTGTTATAAACAACGTCAAAACCCTAGGAGGAGAATACACCGAGATATATAGCTAATCTATAGGAGGAAAAAATGCTATTGTCATCCCTTGATATTTTGACACTTTTAGAATTTACTTAGCGAAACGCTCTGCAAGATTTAGGTAGTTTTATACTATTATATGATTCAACAAACCTATAATTAGTTCATGAGACTTTCCCTGAAATACAAACATACAATTTAAGTTCGTATTTTCCATAACCCCCGGGCTAATTTTCTAATAGTTCGTATGTTCACGCTTTGTTGCTTCTTAAGCCATAATGATCGGGGAAAAAAGAATTATCTTTCTAGATTTTTCTTCCGCAGTTTCGTATGTCTTTCTCTGCTATTCATCTAGTCTAATAAAATTATTACAACAACCGAAGTATAATACAACTCCGTTTATGGAGGGGAGGTAATTGCGCTATTATCATCAAATTAAAGCCATATTCGTTGATGCGTGTACTAATTCTGTAGAAGAACAAATTGTTCTGCTAGACTCATCAAAAAGGTTGAAGAATTTATGAAATTTAGATGTCATAGGTTAAGAACATTTTCCGTATAATTTTCGTAATGAATAGAAGTATACGTTTGCAAATATTTCAGGACTAAAGTAATAAAACAATTTCCCACTCTAATGCTATTATCTGAAATGAAAAAGACATGTGGTTGATCTTCCTCAAAAAAAAAAAAAAAAAAAAAAGTGGCCTCTCCAGTAGATTCCTAATTCCTCATAAAGAGCGCCTCGAGAAATTACCATTAATCGTGTTTGTTCATGAATGCTGGGGCAAGCCAGCCCACCCTTTGATGATAAAATGATAGGTTAAGATAAATACGGCATAGAGAGAGAGACACCCTCTGGATAAAACAATCGGAGAAGAGCAATTGACATAATTGTCTAATGAATTTCAGATCCCTGTGTGTTTTTTGAATTGAATCGGAAGAAAAACGAACTCAAATTAAATCGCAGTAATTTCTGACACGTATAACCTTCCCCATTCAACGATTTCGCACAAAGAGCGGGTCTATTACATCTGCCATCATACACATCCAAAGACACTCATGTCGCCAGAGGCAAGATTTTTTTATTGTTTATATTCCGACAAATTTCTATCCAAGCTAGTCCTAGCAGTATAAAAATGTGCCACTGAACTCCCTGAACTTTTGAACCGAATTCCTACAGAAACCGCAAACAGTCTAATTTATCTTATAAGAGATAGTTTTTTTTTTTTTTTTAATATTCATCTGCTGGTATAGGAAGAAAACTTCGTAAAGGCGACAGGCTTTTGAGGAAACCAGTGTATTTGGTGTGATTATACTGTGTTATAAATTAGACTTCAACTTTGCTATAACTTCTCTTACATCTTACATTTTCTATTTGAAAAATAGTGCGACACCCTACTGTTTAAACCTAAGATATTGTTTGATAATCCCTTTCTATTCACCGGTGACTACCAGGAATAAAGAGGGGCAGATGTAACGTTACCTGTACGTCTTTTTTCTTTAATCTTTCAAACATTAGCATAGTCTAGGTCGGAGTTCACAATCACCGCTTCGAATATCAATAAACTTTAAAGCCGTGACGAGGAATCTGGTTTATTTTGATCTCATAAACTTGATGCACTGATAAGGCTTCCAACATCTCCAGATAAGAGTCATGAGCCAGGATTTATTGAGTAACCATAGTGATTTTAATGTGTGATCCTTTAATGTGTGCTTGGTGATTGCTATGTCTAGCTCTAACCTTATCACATATAATAGGCCTATAATGTTCGATTTTTCTTTCCTGCCAGTATCGCCATGATGATAGAAGATATAATATCTGGTATGCGAATAAAATGTAAAAGTACGCAGAGTAGCAAGAAAAAAAAATGATCATATGAGCTAGTTATTAAAGTACTGGAACCAAATTATCACCACAATTACGGAGAAAGTTTAAGAGGATGCCATAGCTAATTATCGTCGTGGCCGTAAGAAGAAAACAGTCCAGATTATGATAATTGCGTTATGATCTTATGAAATGCTTGCAATCGATTTTTCTAAAAAAAAAAGAAAAGAAAATGCTAGTATGCTTGGGAAGCCTGGATAGCTAGCAAACTCGCCTTAGGTTTGTAGCGACCGGTCTGTCGCGGGTTCACATTTCGCATCCGCCATCAACGCATCGGCCTGATGATGGCCTGAAAGTCTGAGATCAACTTGTTATTGACATGCCACACGTTACAAAACAAAAAATCAACAAAGCCCTCGTTTGCTTCAATACTTAAATAATCGTTTTAAGTTCGCACAAAAATCAACATCTGGGTTGACGGGAGATAGTTTGTATCTTGTTTAACCTATTTTAAAGTAACTATTTGATGATTTCAAGCATTATAATATTCTTTCAGACTTCAGGGTTGGTCTCAGTGGCGATTCTTATCAGCTAACAACGATAGAAGACACCTGTAGATTTCATATCGAGTTCTAGCAACCTCTGCTTCAAGAAATCCCCTCAGTTGTGTGTCTATATCAGCTATAATTAAAAAAATGGGCAAGATCGCCACTCAGGAAGCACCACAAACAATATAAATTCTAGGATCTAGAGCATGCAATGCCAACTCGATTGGCATATAAAGTAAAGAGAAAGAAGACAGTTATACTACAACAGAGTAGTTCTGGATATCAGCCTATTAGATATACTGTATAAAACTAAATGGATCCTACAAAGTAAGTTGGTGATAAAGGAACATCAAAACGTTACTTTGTTTTTACTTTCCATGACTACATAAATTATTAGAAACCCCGTGTTTAAAATCATCCAAGTGAAGGCTAAATCTGCTATGTCAAGGTAAAGATGTTACTTGATTCTGTATACTAACACTCCTTCTTCATTCGCCGATTCATTGTAAGCTATGGGTAATTATGATAAGTAAGGGAACCGTCTTTGAAAAAATAGTGAAATTATCATATTTGAAAAATTTATCCTTCTTTTTTTTTCTTCACCAGGTATCCTGCAAAAAAAATATCACTATCTACAGGACTAGATGTCCACCTAAGTCACAAGCATACGAAACTTTTTGGTGAAGGACCTACATTTGGCAACACTTGATAATATAGCAAGCAACTGTTTTTTTGCTAAAGGCTTCATGGAATATAGAACATAGTGCATTGAATTTGACACTGCTTTTTGCAGAGACTCAGTGCTGTCAAAGCATTTAAAAAGTCGCTTTACACGTTTACACATACTTCTTTACAAAACTGATTTGGTCGGCAGCGAAAAATAATTTTAAAAAACTCCTCAAGCCTTAAAGTAAGTTCGAACTTTTAATGCCCTCTGTATTTTTGAAGGAAAGAAAAGGAAGACTAGCCGGCTTCAGTGTTGCATTGGCAGATACAGTGAAAAGATGGCGATCGTTGCTATGACAGCATACTACAACAGAGTAGTTCTGGATATCAACCTTCTCATTATGAGCAGATGCTGACAATAACTGTACCTTAGAGTAAGATATACGCTAGTTCTTCTTAAGCTCAGTGCTGTTGAAGATGGGCTATTTGTACATTGTATTTTACCTTCAGTGCAAAGTTTCTGTGACAAACAGCGTGAGATTTGCTTTTTATCTTCTACTCAACAACTCACGCTTTGGTGAAGATTATCGCGTCTTCGTCCAAATCTTCATCTGAATGAGCAACAATATCTGCAACATCTGCAAACTAAAACACGATCTGATTGTGAAATTTACAGAACTTGGACAGGATTAGAATAATTCGGAAGAATACAAAGAGCTTTAAAAATGAAAACTGCTAGAATGCCTCTACTGTCCTCAGGTAAAGGACAGCAGCATATCAATGACAACAGCGATAACAAAGGCAACCACAACAACCCAGTACAACAAGGCGATATCAACAATAATTGTAATTTTATCGGTTGTAAAAATAAAAGCATCTTAAAGGCGAAAACCCGAGTTGGCAACGTGAGAGCAAGAGCAGAAATTCATCAACAAATACATGGTAGCAATGATAACGATAAAGATTTCGACATGGAACTGTCGTGAACATAATACTGATCTCAAAATAAAAGTGATCTTCACTGAAGACTTGCTGTGTCATTATAGAATTTAAGGTCTCTGATGATTCCCATTAAGGGTTCTCTGATGATTCCCACTAAGGGTTCTCTGATGAGTCCCACTAAGGGTTCGGATTCTAACACCCAAATCAAGAAGGAATTGAACAACACTAAAAGCCAGTAACTGTCGCGATACACCAGAAATAAAATGTAGATAATACCTCTGATGTAGGACGTTGAGTTCTTTAGATCTATAGATAGACCTAGCTGAAATAATGGAACTCTGGAGATTGTGTGAATACGAAAAAAACTGAGTTTATTTAACTCAACAGCAGGAAATTAAAATCAAACAATATTCACATAGGCCGTCGATAAGAAAACTAGATCTAGCTCTAAAAAATCTGCGTAATCGCTATACAATGATCTTACTGCAATCTCTATAATCTCTGTGATCTCTACGAACTTTCTGCCTACTCTGTGTCTTTTCTGTGTCTCAGTCTCAGTCTACCTTACACCAATCTTCTCCCGGTATTTATACCTTTTTCAAAAGAAAACTCTACAAATTTCTGGAAATCTATCCCTAAATGCAAGCGTAGAATGTTCGAAAGTATAGATCTAGAATATTACATCATTATCCTAAAATAGCATAAAAGCAGTCTTCGAAAAGACATTAGGAAAAACCCCTGGGCTAAAAATAGAACATGAGTCACGTTCTTTTTCGTAATGAATTCTCTTTCGCTTTGCATAAATTAACTCCCCTTAACTGGTCCTTTCTAGAACTCTCGAGTTGGCGTGCGTTCAATAACAAAACCTAAGTCTAGTTTTTTTGTTACAGTAACCATAAGTCATATTGCTGAGGGAAAGCTTTCCACAGAGCCATGGCAACAAGTGCAAACAATGAGGTTTCTTCATCAAACAAATGTGCGAGTGATCTTCACGTAGGAGAATCGCAGGGATATTCTGGGCTTTGAGGTCTCTGACTCACCTCATCCAATTAAGGATTCATATCCTTAGATTCTAATTGAGAAGGAATCGAACCATAGTGAGAATTAGTAATCTTACCCTGCGAGGAAGAAACTCATTGACGTATCCTAGCACAGCAGATGCTCTGTCGATTTTTTTCCCATCTTCGTTATCTTCAAGTCTGGCTTGTAAGGACATTATTTGTGCTTGTATATCCACCCATAAGTATATGAATAAAGAAAATCAAAGTGAATCTGATTTCTGTTTTTTCAATTTAGCCAAACATCGGCGATAGTTTTGCACACTCAGATCTGCAAAACTTCGTTTAATAACAATGTCACGATAATACTATTTATTTTGTACATCGCAATCTAGTTGTAGATTTTTCACCCTGACAAATCTATTGTGTCTAGAGTGATGCCAATTAGTCTTGCTTAACACCTATGGTCTATTTCAACATGTCTGTGACCAACGAGTAGGGCATTGAATGTGATGTGACCTAAACCTAACTACAAACTAAACCTGTTTTTTTTTTTGTGATCAATAACTTAGCGTCTCAACACAAATCATTGATGAATGTATTATTTCAAAGAATATTTAGACTATACATGTTTCAATAGTATGATTTAAATATATATATTTTTACAATTTTTTTTGCAATCAGCTTGTTGGATGAAATCGACATTGTTTAATAAATCCACCTTTGCTCTTTCAGCCTTTGATTTTAAAAAAATGTGCTGTCTATTGGCTGCAATACTACTTGGCCTTCACATAATCTAATCCGGATGGCCAAAAAAAAATTAACAAGTTCACGTTCAGCATTATTTTAGCTTATGTGCTATGATCCGCAGCAATAGCTACGCAGAGAACACTAAATTTGATCGAAGGTTTGCCTTGTTATGCACCATTTTGAATAAAGTTATAGTCAGCCTTCATCAGAAGTTCTAAACATATTGCGCATCTAATAGAAGACTTGACTCTCTTATTTGTTTGAACTATTTAAAAATCCAAATGTTTAAGTCATTCGGTGTTCCGAAGAAAGTTAATTTACAAAGATAGTCTTAAAAGCTAACTTAATTTATACATAGGAAATGTTTTTCATTTTCCCAAAAATCATGTGCAGATATTCTCTCCGCCTTTTTTAGGAAATAAAATAGCGTAACAATTTACTTAAAACTTGTTGAAGCAAAGTTGAAAAAACACAGTGTATACATTAAAACGTGTCACTTTTAGATTTCTTCAATAAAAGGATATTGATAATGACGGAGGTTCAGGCAGACAAAGCCAAAAAAAGTGGTGAGAGGTATATGTCAAAAAGAAAAAAAAAAAAGATTAGGAAGAAAAGACTATTGAACGCATTTCAAGGTAAAGGAAGTAGATCCTAACTGAATCAGAACTATGTGGGATTAAAGAGAATCATTTTCCACACCGATTGATATTTCATTTTTAAAAAAGAATCTACATCAACACAACATAATATCTGTGCTCTGTAAGGATATCAACCTCATGTGTAGACTATTACATCTGTGCTATGAGGTATGTTGTTGTCGTAATTGCGGTGGGAAAAGTTTGTTGCTGATGTTAACTGTGCTGCGTACGATCATTTGCTGTTTTATAGATTTAGAATCTACACTTTACGTGCATTATTAGATCTATAGTTTCTCGGAACTCCGTAAAAAAAATGCAATATATTGATAATTAATAGTTTCAAATAAAAGACTTCCGATTGCGCATTCATAGCCATATTTCGATTACAATGTCGATATGAATGCAATTTTAGTCAATATTTTACATCCTTAACAATTTACCAACAATATAATTTCGTCTAAAAACAACGATATCTTTTAAAAGTTTTGTCAAAAAAAATTATCATCTTAGTTCACCATTTTGGCTAATGGCGGCTGATTTTTTGTTGCTCAGAACTTTTCCAAAAGTTGATTTAGAAAAGGCAAGTGATTCTAGAAATTACATTTTATTTTCATGTCATTGAATAGTTATACTATAGTATGATAGTTGATTAGCAGTCTAGCTTTCGTAGATTTCCTTGGGTGCACATTCGGAAGTCTTGCCGTTCCAACTTATTCTGTTATTGTGATTTGACTTATATTGCATGGCATGTATACGAATCAATTAGCCTTTTGAAAAATATCATGTGACATAGTTCTGCACTCAGATCGTTTGTGCGGCTCACCTGGTTTATTTCGATCATTTGATTGTATTTTCAAAATCCGAGTCTATATGCCACACAATGATCGAAAGAAGATTAAAATGGTCAAATCAAATGATTGGTCAAACCCTTTTTCGCATTTCTTAGCCATGTGATATTTTTCCCGCCAAAGTAGAGAATGGTGTGGTATTTTTACGCCAAGGTACAGAGTGGGTGGTATTTTTTCCGCCAAAGTAGAGAATGGTGTGATATTTTTTCCGCCAAAGTAGAGAATGGTGTGATATATCCGCCAAAGTAGAGAATGGTGTAATATTTTTACGCCAAGGTACAGAGTGGGTGGTATTTTTTCCGCCAAAGTAGAGAATGGTGTGATATTTTTCCCGCCAAAGTAGAGAATGGTGTGATATTTTTTCCGCCAAAGTAGGGAATGGTGTGATATTTTTCTCGCCAAAGTAGAGAATGGTGTGATATTTTTTCCGCCAAAGTAGAGAATGGTGTGATGTTTTTCCCGCCAAAGTAGAGAATGGTGTAATATTTTTCCGCCAAGGTACAGAGTGGGTGGTATTTTTTCCGCCAAAGTAGAGAATGGTGTGATATTTTTCCCGCCAAAATAGAGAATGGTGTGATATTTTTCCGCCAAGGTACAGAGTGGGTGGTATTTTTTCCGCCAAAGTAGAGAATGGTGTGATATTTTTCCCGCAAAAATAGAGAATGGTGTGATACGTTTCCCGCCAAGGTAGAGAATGGTGTGGTATTT
>BLXT01008083.1:1066857-1082634 GCA_019648995.1 Plakobranchus ocellatus
TTTTTTTTTTTTTTTTTGGTTCGTTTTTTTTTTTTTGGCCCAGCTCTCTCTCATGTTCACTTCATAAACACCATCAGCTTGATTTCGACGAAGATGGTTGTTAAAACAAAAAAAAAAATGTTTATGTTTTCTCTTTCTTTCTCTTTTTTTTTTAGCAGAGATAAGCTTTGCTTTTCTTTATTTTTACTTTTAGAGACAATCATTGAGAGTGAGACAAAGACGAAAGTGGGAAAACCCGATAATTGAGTGCTATCCAGGGCAGTTTTGGAGTCAAAGTAAAGTCTTACTTTCGTGACAATGAGTTCTACTTTTTCGAGGCCAAAAGACAAGACTATGTCCCAGTCTAACCCTTAAGATTCAGAAACTCCCGTTTGGCTGTTTGGTAGATCCACAGCGCACTGCAGCTTTCGACCTCGAGATGCGACAAGGCAGCTATGCTGATGAGCGAAGGAAAGATAAAGGAGAAAGAGAAGTCAATGAGATGAAAAAGAGGAAGTTAAAGAGATGAAAAGGTAAATTCAAAGAGATGAACACGAAGAAGTCAAAGAAATTAAAAAGTAGAAGTCAGAGATGAAACAGAAGTCAAAGACATGAAAAAGTAGAAGTCAGAGATGAAACAGAAGTCAAAGACATGAAAAAGTAGAAGCCAGAGATGAAACAGAAGTCAAAGACATGAAAAAGTAGAAGTCGAGATGAAACAGAAGTCAAAGACATGAAAAAGTGGAAGTCAAAGAGATAAAAAGGTTATTTTGGTTTACCAAAATGTGGGCTGTCTTCATAGCTATTTGCAAAAGATTTTCTACAAGCCCTCCTTGAAAAAACTGAACTCATCAACACATAGATTTTGAATTTTTTAGTGTAATGGCATATTAAATACTGATTTATGTTCCAAGTATCAGTTTGGTTGCATCCTAGTTGTCTAAATTTATAAGTTTTGCTCACAACCATGATGACAATATCACCAAAAAAAGTGGCCACCCATCAACAAATTTAGCTCATTTACTACCAAGTGAAGAGACACAGGCCATCTTTTTTTTTTTTTAAATATGGAAATACTCCTGCTTTTCAACCCTGCATGAATAATACCTCACTGATATTCAATTTGGCTTTTCTCTTTTGTAATTCGAGATTCTATTTTTCAAACTGCACTAAAAAACGGGACACAATTTCGGGGTCTACCTTTTGACAATTGCTCATATATGCCTGTATTGATGATTTCTTTTTTTTTGCTTCTTCATGGGGACTACTGTTGTCATTGCTTGGTTTACAATATGATAAACGCTGCTCATAGATAAATATGGATATGCTTATTGTATAATGACTATCCTGTAGTTCGAAACTATCATATTGCTTTCAATTCAACCTGATTGGATATTTTATTAGTTAACGACAAATTGTGAGAAAAACTCGACAGGCTTACACTTTAATAAAAAAAATAGGAAACAGGACTCCGTTAGCTCTCTCTCTCTGTCTTGCTCTTCTTTTTTCTTGCTCAAATTTCATTTTTTTTTTTTTTGATTTCGTCAATCCTTTTGTGTATTTTGAGTAATAGAAGGTTAGTTTCTATTTTTACATAATAAAATATTGAATAATTCGCTAAGCTGATATTGAATTTTTTTTTTTTAATTTACTTTATTGATTTTTACATATAAATCAGACTATTCCCTAATATATTTACTTTACATACATGTGCATAGGCATTAAAGACTCATTGCTGAGCAGATCAATTTTAGGACAAATACCACCACATCACAAATCCTGACACAAGCAAAAAAAACGACAACAAAGTTATGTTTATACAATAAGGTAAACATTTTGAGTTTAATACATATACAAAAGTTAATATTTATTATACAGTAAACATCTTTATAAATAGGATAGACTGCGACCAATAATATGATAACTATTTTAGCTATAAAGCTTAAGCAACACAAGAATACAGAAAGGTTACATCCAAAGAAAAAAAAAAAAAAAAAACAAGTACTAATTTTTTCCCCTTCTCCAATTAAAAGACATTTACATGAAAAATAGACAAGTAAAATACGCCATTAAAATATTACACATGTAAATCAATTGCCATTTTCACCAATCTGTCAAAGGGCCTAAACTGTTTTGATCAAAATAATATAAAGAAATGTTTCAAATAAATTTCATCATATACCCGTCTTTAACTGAAGATGTTTTAGTTGTTTTAAAACTTCTCAAACATTAGTTTTTCCAACATGAAGTTTTAAAAAAGCATCGTGTAAAATTATCTACAGAAAAATAAATCATAACAAATTGTAGAGTCAACTTTGCTGAATCCTTCACCCTGTAAAAAAAGGAGAGGGAAAAAATGATGGTAGAATATCAATAATATAAATATCATAGCCAAAGGATAACTCCTAGATTGTGAACACATAGACCTAGAATAATGATATTAACCCCCATACCCTGACTGGCTGACATTTATCACATTTAAATCCTCCGACTTAAGTTCATTTTTAATTCTGATTTTGATTCACATTATCATTACTTAGAGCTAGCAATTAATACTGAGGTGTTGAGAACTTTCATAGCAAGCTTTTCTCTCTATGTTGGGCCAGTTTGTTTCACCTGCTTATACTTAGCATACGAAGTGAAAAAAACTGATGAAATCAGGGTGTTCTTAGCGAGGTGAAACTGACACCATCATAGTCAAATGGTGAAGAAACAATGAACCATTTACTTTATGCATGGGGCTCCAAACTTTTCAGGCACTCTAGGGTGTAAAAAGCCAAGCGGGTGCCACGCTTAATCCAAGCATTGGGAAACCAGGAGTAGGGTATTGTTCTTGGGAAACGGCATTATGAGGTAGTTTGCCGTTGCTTTCCTCGCCGCCTGTATTTTTGCCGGGTCTTAAGAAACCTAGCTACCTGTTTAGTGCTGAGTGGACACAGAGGAGCAAATATGAATTGATTTGGCCTGGACTGGAATTCGTACCCCAAACCTCTGACTTGGTAGCCAACTGCCCTAGCAGAAGAGCCACACTCCCCTTAAGAGATCCCTGTGATAATAGTTAAAAGAATAGCTTGAGTTCTCTGCCTTAGAGACTGTCACACCAGAGACTGGGTAGGATGAACAGAGAACGAAAAAAATATGGTGCAGCTCTACTCTAAATACTTTGGTTATAGCGATTGGTAGCATCAGATTTGACAATCGTAGCTAGGGACTAAAATCATCTTGTGAAAGCCCGCACCTTAAGCATGGACAGCACTTGCTGAGGGAGTAGATTTTGCTAAAATGCATGACAATCTGAGAAAACCTATCGTAACCCACTCGCACTAATTATGTGCAGGGTCTTCGCAAGGTAAAAATTTGAGTTTTTACTTCAACACAATTTTTACCATAAAAAGGTTCATAATTTGGTCCTAATTAAGCTATCAACAAAATTTCAACTCCAAAATGTTCACAAATAGATTACAGGATAAACAAAAAAACTGACCATGCATATCTGGCAAGTTGTGAGTGGTTTTCTCAAATTGCCACGCAGATGTTTTGTTTCAACCTTCCATTGTGATGCCTGATACAAAGGCGAACAACAACAAAAATATTTAGCATAATGGATAATATCACTTGTTGTACAATCAAAGTGAACTGTTAGCAGGCAAAAACTGTCAACTGAGCTTTCTGTCAGGAAAAGAAATGTGGATAGAGAATTCATCCTTGTATAAACCAACAACAAAAAAAAGGTAGATCGAACTTAATATCATTTTGGAAAATATAAGTGGTAGAGATTAGGCAGACAATGATAAAACAGACGCTTACATATTTACAATATAACATACATACTGAATTTGAAAATATAATTTTTTGCTGTAAAATGTAAGCAACCTGCCCACTCAAAACGAGTCACTTGTTAGTAAATGCCTGACAAAGGTACAAAACAAGATGTCAAACACCATTGGAGAGCTTGACTGTGTTTTAATTAAGTCAACAGAATCAAAACTGCTTATTTCAGGGCCATGAACCTTTGGCACAATTTTTGAGATCACTCCCACACATCAAAGTTTGAAAGAGTGCAGTAAAATACAGCTATCAAGTTCTTAGCAGAATTAGCAGACCATTACCTGTATCAAGGCTTTTTTTTTTTTAATCACAAAATGGCAATTTCTAGATTTCCCAATTTCAAAAAGCAGACTGGAGAATGCAGGACTTTTTCTAGTACATATTTCAGAATAAAACAGGAAATTTCTGGATTGCAGGTATGGTCTAATGAGGCAACAAGGTTCTAATTGTGTTGGGAGAAAATTTCCCCTCCACCCCCCCCCCCNNNNCCCCCCCCCCCCCCCCCCCCTAAATTCTTCCAACAATGTTCAAACATTTAGCTTTACATCTCTGTTAGACGATATAACAAATAAAATGACTGATTTGGTGCAGGAGGCAACATACTGTATATATGCTTATTATACCTATATCAATTATATGACAAAAGTACAAAAAATCTGTGCATGGTAAAATAGCCTTCTAAAAATTGACACGTGATTTACTCAATATCTTTCCCAATCATTGTCACTCAAAGATGCATCTCAAGGTCTAAGCACCTGAGGCTAAAAAACTTGGTTCAATCATAAAACTTTTAAAAAATACACACGGTATATAAAACAATAATTAGTCTGGGAACATAATTAAAAACAAATACATGTATTTCCTGTCAATCACTCCGACATGAAAGACGCAGAGAGAACAAAAAATGTACAATAAAAAGCGGAGTACACGTAATTTTGTCTGTAAGTGTAAAGCATGTAAAAATAATTCACAAGCAGGATTTTATAGGGGAACAAATAAACGTCAAGACAAGAAAACCAGAACAATGTGGTCCTCATATTCAGAATTATCTAACGAAAAGGGTATCTTTTTAAAAAAGTCTCAAAGAGCCCAAAGCTAAATTCTGTAAATATACTGAGGTGTCTGTGCCATTTTCATTTCAGGTTGTAGCAACTAAGTTATCCTCATGACTGAAAAAAAAAAAAATTATTTTCCTTATCATAAAATTATAGAATGAATAGCTATTTTGTTCCATTTTATAGCAGATTGATTATTATTATTATTATTATTGCTGAAAAGAACAATTTTTTCTTGACTTTGGAAATAGTAGAATTAATTTATTTTGACACATAAAACCGAATATAAAAAAAAAAATAATAATAATGATACAATGCAATTTGCTACGGAACACTTCCTGTAATAAGTTCGTACCAAATAAATTAATGGGCAAAGTTTTTAGGAATCACATAAAGAGAATAAATAAATAAAAAGACAATGATGCGTATTTGGACATTTTTAGCTGACAAAATTTTGATCAAAGCAAGATTTTCTGAGTAAATATCTTGTACTGGTATACACAAAACTTTACATAAATTTTTAAATATATGTTTCACCTGATGGATATAGAATAAAAAATCAAGAAAATGGATACTAATAAATACAGTTCCATTATCACGCAGGACTTGTTGTATGTAAAATAAATTCATGCATATTGTTACACAAATATTTAAACATATGATAGCTCTGGATTATCAGTCACCAATAAAAAAAAAATTTCTTAAACTCTATTTTTCTGCGATTGTTTGTATAGTTTACAAATTTTGAGCAGAATCTGAGAAGCATGATCACAGAATGCAGTGTTTTAGTGCATTAAAAAATAACATTGCTTGGTGATATGTATTACCGTCTTGTACCACATTCTCTTATAAACGTAAAGCTAGCAGTGTGGGGGTTTTTTCATGTGTATTTTTTTTTACTATAAGAGGGTTTTTCACATATTTAAGACCCTTGTGGCTACAAATATCCCGTCATGGAGATGCTTCTCTTACAGTGGAATCCAGCAAAATTCATAGAAGTGAAATAATGCTTACACTGATTTGCTTCAACTTCACTGTGTACTCTCTCCTGTATGCTTTGTTAAATGACTTAAAAAAAAAAAAAACACCATTCCGCTTAACTAAAAGTCTTGTAGCTGAATAAATTGTTAATAAATAGATCTAGTCAAGCTTTGCAATTATCTGAACCAGCTGTCACATTATCAATGGGAAGGTAGATAAAAGAGTGTCATGGATGCATAGTGAGCTTAATAATAAATCATACAATTAACTATAAAGTCAAATAAATTGTCCATAAATATGCGTAAACCAAGCTTTGCCACTAAGTGGACTTGATGTCTTTACATCAATGGGAAGGTTGTAAAGAGATTGTCTGATGCACTATGAGCTTAATAATCATATCTGTCCTAAACTTATTTCCAAATATATGATCAATTAATGTGCCTAACCAAGCTTTGCAATTTACTTCTGGGAAGGTTGATTAAAAGATTTTCTGGTACACTATAAACTTCATGATCATCTAGATCTAGAGAGCTATCCACTTTGTAGGCCTGTGAGGAGTGATGGGTGGACATGTTAAAAAAAAACAAAGAAAACTGTTGACAATGCTTGGTCTATAATGTACTTGTGTTCAGTGCCGTATGTGATAAGCAATACTGCCGCAGCCAAATGAAGAAAAAAGAAGAGCAGTGTTGTTCATAGACTTAACATTGATAATACGGCTCTTCGTTTGATTACCGCAGAATAGCAGTTAAGATGCAGAAGACTCCTAGCTGGTGTGCTTGATCAAGAATTATGAATCTCGACTGTTAGTTTGTAAGCGCTATACTTTGTACGGATCTGGCCATTGCAGAGTAGTGGGTGAAATAGCCTCCAATAAAGTGGTCGAAAATTATTGAATAAGTACAGACTGCTCTCATTAGAGTTTAACATTTAACAACTATATTTATTCTTTTGATCCCCCCTGGCTGAATGTGATTCCTCTCTCCTGTAGCATTAGGATATTCAGATTTAATTCCCTGCGAACTTTAGATCTTTGAAAGGATATATCACCAACGCTTTGAAACAAGACACCTGATAAACTGAATGATTTTGATATTTTGGGTTTCTGATAATACCTGGACTTTAAATAAGGCAGAATCCACTGCATGCTTTTGGATTAACAGGCTATAGCTTGCGGAGTACAACCAATAACACTTATCAATAACCGGGACAGTTCACTTGTAAACCATTTACAAAAAATGATCCCAATCCTGCCAGTAAGTATACATCACAATACATGAAAGGTCCTCTTCAATTGGTACAGTGGCATCCAAGTAATTACTTTGAGAGCTTTAGGCTGTTAGAGCCACAAAAATTCAGGCTAAATCACAAACAATATTATTTTGCTTCCCCTCTGTAGGGGTGAAAAGGATTTCATATACACATCTTGAGGCCAGACTTAAAAGATTTGGATGCCACATATTTTTTTCCTTCATCTTCTTTTAAGTGCATAATTCAAAACAATTGAAACTCTCCTATCTTCATGAAGAGCCAACATAGCTCTATGCACTTTTTACTATAACAAACTTCCAAAAAAATAGGGAAAAAAAAGTTTTGGGCTGTTTCAATGGTTTTAAAATATTCAAGATGACTTCCAACCCCATTCAGGCTGGCCTCGAGACATGCAGGAAAATCAAACACTAAATTGCCATTTTAATTCGTGATTTCATTCAGGCTTGGCTCAAAGCAAAAGCAACCACAAAAAAAAAAAAAAAATTAAAAATTATTTAAAATGTAAATTTGCAGACTGGCCTCAAAACATATGCAAAAAAAAAAAAGCAAAACACGTACAACAATAAAAATTTTTAAAGTGCAGCTCTGAAATTACAGTGTATAATTTGTAAAGGAGGGGGTAAAGCTGAGCAATGGTAAATAAAAGAAGTGTGAAAATATTTAAAAGACAAATTGTACCCATAGTGAGTTTAAGAAAGGCACTTTTTAAGAAACAAAATAAAGTATGTTCAAGTTTTTTTTTTTTAAATGAGATATGTGATTTAACTTATTTTACCCTTTTTTAGCTCTAACTTCTCTAACAAGTGTAGTAAGAGTCAGATGGGATTTATTACATAGCCAGCCACTAGTTTTCTGAGAACTGTAACATCTTACCTTTTTCAGTATGATAATAAAACGAACAGAGATATGGCTGCCAGATTATTCATATCTTTTTCAGTATGATAATAAAACGAACAGAGATATGGCTGCCAGATTTTCATATCTTTTTCAGTATGATAATAAAACGAGCAGAGATTTGGCTGCCAGATTATTCAGTGACACAGAACTAGCATCCAGTATAAAAACATAAATAAAGAAGAAATGGCTGCAATTGTTGGCAACTGCTATTGACAGGAAATTAACACTAAATAGTATTCAGGTTACGTGGACTCGGGTCTTTATAGTATTTCCAATGCATCTGGGCTGTAGATGTTTCTCAAGTCCAGCCAAAATGATTATGTGTGTCGATAACTGATAGAACATGAAAAAGACTGTCGACGTCAGTTCTAGTTTCGGTTGTATTCAAAATAGTTGAAGTCGATGAGGAATGTTGCCCCAAATAGCAGCGTCCTGCGCATCAGATCTATGTTTGGGGAGACTGCGCAGAGCAGGGGTCAAGGGGGGAAAGGTCAAAACGTAAAAGAATAAGGAAATCAACTGAATTGCTTTGCTTGTTGGGAGACAAATAAAGGTGAATGAAAAAAAAGTAAGTTGTGGAGCACTCATGTAAAAAAAGGGGGTAATCTTTGATCGAAGAAAATCATAGATAAGTGGAGAGACAAAAAAAAATTACGAAAATTTTGTTCAATGCATTGTTATTGAATTCTTACTGCAAGCTAAAAGATATATTTTTTAACCAGATTAGAAAGCAAGACTGAAGAGACATTTTAGGATACCTTAGGATTTAGTAAAAAAAGATTTCTGATGTATACTACTTCATGAATTTGGAAAAAAGAAAAAGAGGGTGGAGAGCAGACAGGTTCAGAGAAAAAGAGCATTATTTTGATTATGAGCTGTCTTTGTAACTGTTCCATGTGTACAGTTCTATAACTTTAGAATATATATATGAGAGAGAAAGAGAGAAAGGGAAGGAGACAGAGAGAGAAAAAGAGAAAGAGAAAGAGGAAAGACAGGAAAGGGAAGATGAGGATGAAAAAAAAAAAGAATCTAGAGCAATAAATATGCATAAGTTGTTATATCTCAGACCTCGTTCACGCAAATGCCACAGCCCTCTTGTCTTATGAATTCGGAGGATATTCTCCACTCCACTCCACCCCCCAAAAAAAGAAAAAAATACTCTCTGAACACCAAAGAGAACTATGAAAAAATAACAAGTCAGAAGAATTCCTTTCTTACATATATGACAGAAACCTAGAATATTTTATGGAACTCTTGTTTTGAGAAATGCAAACGTCTCTTTGAAGTACAGCATTTTCCCATTATATGTTACTTACAAGCGAAACTATCTAAAAGCTTCACTTGTAAAAGAGCAATTGCCAAAAGGTGGACCCCCAAATTGGGTCCCCTTTTTTTTGTCCATTTTGAATAAAAGAATCTCCAATTACAAAATGGAAACGCCCAATTGAGTATCAGTGAGACAATATGCATGCAGAGTTGGATAGGAGTAGATTCATGTAAATAAAAAATTAGTCCGTGTCTCTTCACTTAGTGGTGAATGAGCTTAATTTGTTGATGGATGACCACTTTTTTTGGTCATCATAATTAAGTTTGAAACTTATTTGGTTAATTCATACAGCAAGGATGCATCCAAAATTGATTTTTTAAAAACATTAATACTTTGTATGCCATTACACTCGCAAAATCAAAATTTATGTATTGACGAGACAAAGTTTTTCACATTAGGGCTTGTAGAAAATCTTTCGCACGTAACTATGATGACAGCTTACATTTTGGCAAACTTTCAAAAGTAATCAATGAGAAAAACTTGAAAACTTCCAAGCCTTCAACTGCCTAGAGATAATAGAGTGACTTACACTGGATGGTGAAGTCATTTGCTCCTCCAAACACTTCTCTGCATCCTCCCCAGTGCTTGACAATGGAGCCCACCTCCTGACCCCCTTCACCTTCGCCCTCCAGCACCTGCCCAAATCAAAAGACTTCAGTACATGCAGGGCAAGTAAAGAACAGAAAAAATAACATGCAGAAAAAGTGCTCAGCAGCAGAGGACAAAAACTTGAGACCAAGATTGGTGCAAACCAGGTTTTTAGTCTTTTTTTTTTTTTTGGAGCATATAGCCCATCTATGCATAAAATTATCTCAAGCTTTTCAGGCCACCATCAGGGCATTAGGGGCAGGCTTTGACAGAGAGATCCCCGAACATGTGAGGGCAAATTTTCTACATCTGTAGGGAAATAGCCCTTTTGGCAGGGATAAAAATTAGTATTTATCACAAAACTTGTGCAAAAATGTATTTAGCAGAGGGGATAAAAACTAAAACCAGTACAAAAAAGAAATCACACCCTGAATCTCCTACATTTGCAGGGAATGAAGTATATCCAAATTCACTTTTTATATAGTCTGTGGCTGTGAAAATTGGATGAAGCACTGTATTAAGATGCCAGCCTCTTAACTCTCTCACAAGGCATTTTGGATTAAAAAGAATTGACCTTAAATATATTCTTTTTTTTTTTTTTTTGCTTTTGTTTCTGTTAATCTGACATCTACCCTATAAATCAGGAATTGACAAAATGAGCTTTGATAATACAAATTTAAACACTTTGCGGAAAAAAAATTTTTTCAAGAGATAATAAAACATAGACACTTCATGGTTTTTTAAAGTGTCCTCAACAATATCAAATATTGCCAGAATTACTTAAACTAAACATTATATATAAGATACAATGTTGCAAACTTAAGGACTGATATTTTCTCATGATAAATAGCTATTAACACGATGGTCTGAGTGCAAAACTTCTTGGTATGAAATGCAAGAAAGCGCATAGACAGTGTGACATAAATCAACCTGATTAGCTCGTACTCACATGGAACAGTACATCTGTGCAGCACTTGCAGTAGCAGCACTCGCCAATGACGGTGAAAACACACTCATTCTGGGCATTGTATATTTTATACTTTGGTGTCCAGCAGGTCCATCTGGCCACGAGAAAACATAACAATACTGAGATGCTCCAATATCATGTTAAAATTTCAATATTGTGTAGTGAGTTCATTGTGTCATTCCAGCTATCTCTTTTTTGATAATTTCTGTGGTTTTTCCTTTTCTTTTTCTTACAGGAAAATAATAAACCAACTGAGCCCATCCATGCAGTTCATTACTTATTAACACCTAAAGGACCAGCTTTGCCCCCCCCTGGAGTTATCCCTCCCAGACCAGGGCTGCCACCCCCATTTCTAGAAATTATGCCTTTTACACCAATAGGGATAAGTCTATAATGGAAATCTTTTGTTTGTATACCTACGCCTGCAAATCGATAACAAAAGTGTCTCATTTCAACTGAGCCGAAAATAGAAAAAAAAATAAGGTCTAGAAAAAGAATATTTTGGATTGGAATTAAGTAGTGGACTAGCTGATAAGAGAATACTCGTCACTGGTCCTTTATGGCTGGGTACTTTTCACGACTATACTCATTGCCGGCCTTTTGTGATAATTTTTTTTTTTCCTGAATATTCTAGTCAACGGTCCTTTAGGTGTTAAATGTGAACAAGAAGAGAACAATTCGTCTACAATGATTATTATTACTAGATGCATTTTAACAATTTAATTTTTTTTTTTTTGATTCAAATTAAAAGCTCTCTAGATAAGAATATTTCATGTACACAGAGATTCATGAAACTGACTTCAACCTGTTGGGAATGTGGATAGAGGGAAAATATGTTCCTATGAAAGCCATCCAACACACAGAATTTGTTCCACTTTTTGATTGAGCTGTAAATCTAGAATACTAACCTGTAGATATCAGAACTTTTTTTTTTTTGATGTTTGAAGTTGAAACAATGCCAAATAGAAGATTTTAGTGGTATAAAAAAAAAATCAAACCGAACATGGTTCTTCAAAACCAATCTTTTTTTTTTTCTTTTTTAATAAAAGCAATTAAAACAAAGAACTTCATATCTGTTTATCAAATCTGACTTTTACTTTCCTAACTTATTTTGCTAGGTAGAGCACAGAAGATTCTGAGCGAGGTACAGAGATGCCTCCCTACTCGCAGGAGTCACTTTCAGGGATTCTTAATGTAAAAAAAAAAAAAAAAAAGAAAACATATCAGGAGTTAACAAGATATAATTTTTTTCTCTCAATAATGCATTTTATAAGGTAATCGAAAACAGTAAGCCCAGACATGAAATTGTGATCCACACCCCCTGATTCATGGATTCAACAATTCAACATGATTGTGTGGCACTCAACTCATTCTGTGGGACTGCTAGAAATATAATATAAATACTGTTTTGCTATGAATTTCAGTATGAAAACTGTAGCAATAGGGGGAAAAAAAAAAAAAAAGAAGAATCATGTTTAATCCAATTGAGCAACATTTTGTAATCCTTCAAGAAATGAAAATGTGCAAAGTAATAAGCTATGAAAAATGTGAAGTTTTTACAAGGAATATTTATTAATATAGGGCAATATGTTAAAATTTTGATCTGACAAAGAGTCTGGTTACACTATTGTGATAACATACATTTCCTTGACAGTGCCCTGAAGAACACCAGGTGGTGACTGAATCTCCATCTCCTGTAGCCAGCAACACCACAGTGCCGAGCCTTGGCAACGGAAGGGCCGATCCAGGGTCATCAGAGGTTGGCCCATCATATCTGTAATGTTCATCTGAAATGGCCGCGCCACGCCACAGCATTGTCGGGTTAGGCAGTCGGTGTCTGAAGTTAATGAAGTGAAAGGGGAGAAAAAATTCAAGTATTGTGTATGAACGAGAAAGAGAAAGAGAGTGATATATTTTAATGAATAAGAAAATGATTGAGTTAGCACCAAGCCAAATAAAACACCTGATTTAAACTATAAGGCTGCTTTTCCAGTTTTGGCATTGATTGTCCATTGAAAGCATATACAACACTGTTATGCATCCTGGTCAGAAATTTCTATGGGTAAAAAATATCTCTAGCAAAATATTTGCAGCGCCATACTCAAACTATAGCCTCTCACCTCAAAAGACTGACCAAAATCATTTTCTTTTCTGATAAGAGCAAGCGAATGCGTTTTCTGGCTTGATGAATCACACTATAGATTTAATCAACCATTCTTTTCTTTGGTGAACCAGACAAAAAGATCCAATTAACCTGTTCACATCGCATAGTCTGAGACTCTATTATTCCTTATATACACAACGGTAGCCCTTTGGCTATTCCCTGCAAACGCATGGTTTTGGCGCATTTTCAAAAAATGATATAAAATCATTCAACTTCATGATCGTTCTAGGAACGCAGGATGGCTTGAATGGTCAATGAAAACAGATTGTTTGTGGAAAGCGGTGCGTCAGCAGGAAATAATTTACGCCTGCATTTCACAAAAGCGGTGTGATGGCAAAAGTTTAATAGAGATGCCAACTTGCTCTCGGAAAAAAGCCTGAACTTTTCCATGATTTAAGCTATAGTACGCCACACCATACCAAATGTAAGTGCAGGTTGCTCTATCAAACTGTACGTTATGCATCAGCAGGAACACAAGTGAAATCTCCATTGGGTTTTAAATGAGATATGTTGGTTTGGACCTGACTTCCTCTGTTGGATGATATATAAGAGCCCTTTACCTTAAATCTAGGCTGGAGTAAAGTTAATGTGCTTCTCTTTCCATCTCAGGCCTAATTCTTATTTTCAATGAGAGGACTTCATTAGAAAATACATGTAGTCTTATTTTCATCTAAAACTTGTATTATCCTTTCTTTAGGCTAAGTTTCACTGTCTAGAAGTCTGGAAACTCCCTGACTCTAGTCTATAGATCAAACCAAACTTGAACTTCTTGAAGATCTTAGCTGATTTTTTCAATTGAAGGGTTTTAAGAACAGGAGAAATCAGTGTTAAAAAAAATGTTACAATTTTAGCTAAATCTCTCATAAATCTATTAGTTCTCCAGTTTTAGTCTAGATCACGATGTTATATTATTTTTTTCCCTAAAATCACAATGATCTTCTTTTAGATTTGATTCTATGTCTAGCTCTATAGATCTTAAAAATTGCATTTTATTTGATTCTCTTTCACCTAAATAAGGAGCTCTTGCCTAGCCATTCTAGAAATTAAAACTGATTTATACTTTTGAAATATTCTGTGTAGACCTTTGGCAATAGATCTAGATGTTTATTTGACTAGGCCCAGGAGATTATCAAATGGCTTTATTCAATGCATCACAATTCGAAAATGAAACCAAGTACTTAAGCTGGGTCCTACTGGCCCTTACTAACTACATAAATATGAATTTTAGTTGTGTGATTTTTAGAAAATCAGAATCATTTGAGTTCATTTTATTTGCTTGTTATAATAACAATTATCCATATAATTCATGGCCCAAAAATAAAAAAGGCAGCCAGCTTGTTTCAAAACAAAACAGTTACATGGAGCAGTTTTCTTTACAGTGTATCCTCCTTTAAATTTCATGCTGAGAGTTTGCTGGATGGAAATGTCTTTTAAAAATCCGCATTTTGTGACAAACATCAGAAGAGAGCCGGCTATCCGGCCAAAACCGGAAATTTGGCATCTCTGAATTAAGTAATGATTATCAACTAAAAGCAGGTAAACCACTTGAAACACACAATGTTTAGTGCATACAACTTGGTATTTTTGTTGCAAGATTGACTTTTGTAAGTTGAAAATACACACACGTAATTAATAGAGATTGAAGGCAAAAGCTCTAATCTTTAGGGGAACATTGGGGGCAGCAAGCCTGGATTATGAGAACAGTACTTCAGGCGGCAAATGTGATATCTTTGGGATCAAAATATCAGTATAAATGATGCTTGGACTTTATAGCATCCAAAGTTATAATCTAACCAGTTGCCAGTGTTTGCCATATCTTCTAATCATTGAAGCTGGTGTCAGACAATCATGCTTTTGTACAACGCAAACTGCTTTTGAGTGAAAGTGATGCTAACACAAAAATTTTGCTAAGAGCGTCAGATGTACAGACCAACAGAACTCACCTTCCTTTGCAAACATGAACTTCTGACCCTGGCTGTTGCAAATATCGTATTTGTTGTTTTTCTCCCATCCAATCAGAACTGTGGGATAGCAAAAGAGTTGAACATGGCAAACCTGAATCTTTTAAAATGAAGAACTGCACAAAATAAACAGTGACTACAAATTGGCTTTTGACAGAAAACTCTCCACTTGAGCTCATAAAAATTCAAAATTTTTAAAACGTGCTTTGATGTCTCACTATTATTTATTGAAAACTAATTTTTAAACTCTACTTAATGATTTGCAACTGTTGGACAGAAATCAAAATGACACACTGAGTTGTGAGAAAAGAGAATGCAGCTGCAGATGAAGAGTTCCAGACAACTTTAATGCTCACGTGGCAAATGACATGCTGAATTATGAGAAAAGAGAACGCACCTACAGATGAAGAGTTAGTGAAATCTGTAAATGCTCATGTGGCAAATGACACACTGAGTTATGAGAAAAGAGAATGCAGCTACAGATGAAGAGTTACAGTCAAATCTGTAAATGCTAATAATGTGGCAAATGACACACTGAGTTATGAGAAAAGAGAATGCAGCTGCAGATGAAGAGTCAACCCAGAGAAAAAAACCTTTTCTTTTTTAATCTAAGGGGTTCTTGTCACTAAGCCAAAAAAAAAAACCTATAACTTTTCATCTAACCTAAAGGTTATGCAAACTTGAGAAATATTTTGATGGCAGGTATCTTAACTGATAGAGGGCTGGCCCAGCTCGAAATAAACAATGGCCTATGGCGG
>BLXT01008086.1:28388-41910 GCA_019648995.1 Plakobranchus ocellatus
TGTTTTTGTTTTTGCTATTCTTCTTCTTTTTATTGGTCTCGATTTTCTTAGTGCTTTTCTTGTTGGAGAAGTAATCTTGATTTATATTAATTACTATATTAACTTACTAATGAGTCTCTCAGGAGAATGGGCGAGCGTGTTACACACAACATCTCCTTCTCCAATACCCGAACTTCTGGGACAGGTAGCTGACGTCACCAAACGTAAGGACAGTCCGACGAGAGTTGTCCCCGAGGAAAACAAAGGCTGGCTTTTTGGGAAATTCCTTTCCTCTCTGAACGATCTCAGATACAAGTGACCTGCCCATCTTTCTTTGCTCCTAGATCCAAAGAAAAACAGATTCAGGCCGTGAGATTATAAATGAAGAAACAGGTAAAATGCCAATCTTACACGTCAGTGACTTGGACATTTTCTCTAGTCATAGATCTAGAGGAGAAGAGAATTAGGACATTTATGGATAAGGAAGCCTACAATGTCCGTTTGTATAATTTACGATTATGGTAAATGACAAAAAGAAAACTCAGAGGTGTACCCAAGAGAAATGAATTAGATTTGAAGAGGGGACATATTTTATATACTACCGATTATTGCGGAGCATTTTTTCAGCTCATCTGGATGTACATAGTTTCTAGATCTACATTACAGAGCTTTATCTAAACCTATTACTTAATGTGCTCGAAACCAATGAACCAAGACCTAAATCTCTTCTTTATAACACATTACAGCCTTTCTGATCCAATCTCTAGATCTAGTTTATTCAAACATATTTTCTCTCGACAACAAAATCATGCTCTAAACTTTTAGTGCTAATTTTCTCCTTCGTTTTCCACATAAAGTTTCAGAACGATGTTATCATGGTTTTTCTTTATAAAGTTAATCTGCAAAAAAGAGAGTGGGTTGAGTAGTATCTAGAGTTCTTTCAACAATGAAGTCTGAAAGTTGTAGAGAAGTTTGATGACATTTAACAGAACGAAGTAAACTCGTTAATATTAACTCGTTATTCTTTTAAAGGGTTTAAATGGCGCTCCTTAAAGTTTGTATAGGTGTAACACTTTAATCCCTAGCTCTTTCGATAAGTATGATGATTTATGTCACCAGAAAGCCCAACTATAATTGTATCTCACAAACAAAAGAAGAAAAAAACAGCACTTATTTTCTTGCAACTGCACATAACTTTGCAATCAACTGATATGTTAAGGCATTTCGGTAATAAGGTTGTGTTTATTTCTTATCTTTACATTAGAAACAATATTTACTTGCAAGTTATATTTGTATTTTTCTGCGATATATCTCGTAAGTCTTAAAATTTGCTTTCTAAATGATTGTTGTTTTACAATTTCCGTTTTTCTTTAAACTTAAAGGAAAATCCTGTGTGAGTGACAGTAAAAAGAGCTCATGCGTAGAATTGATCAACATCTATAAATTAACATCAGATTTTCACGTATTTCTTCACACTGGTGTAAAGAAACAAAAATCCGACAAAATTAAATAAGCTTTATACAAACTTAAAGCTACTTTTCAGTTTTTAGGACCCACTCCTTAGTACGGCAGTCTTTGCTAGACAATCGGCAAAACTATTTAAACTACATTAGAGGCTTTTGCGGTTTGACTTTCAAACCCTTTGGTAAATTTGTTATTGGTGGACAGTGATCACATGATCTAGAATTGGATGAGCAAATTATGTCGAAGAAAAGAAAAGAATGACATTAATTAAATTTATCAAAAGCATGAACATCTTTTTTTCTAGCACACGTGGGATTTGAACATCGTGGACCCTCAAGATATAAGAAAGTGAGTGAGAAAAGTAGACAAGGAAAAAGATTGGCATAAGGTGTTAGGCTCATTTCGATGTACTTGATTTTGCATCAGCGTGGGAATATTTGCTCGCCAAAGAAATATAAAACGGTGTTAAAAGAAATTATAATATAATCCAACAATAGAAACCTGGTATCAGAAAACACAAAATTGTTTTGCATTCTCGTATTTGTTCATGTGATAAAGACAATCAATGCTAACTTCATTTTGCTTTGAGGCAAAGCCAGAAAGCCATTTGAATTTCATCCATAGACAAAAGAAAAAAATACTAATCAGCACATGGTCTGAAGTTTGTCAGAGTTGTCAAATTTGTTATTAATATAAAGAGTAAAAATTCCATTTTCGGTAACAAAATGGATTTGTAGGAAATTTTACAACGGCGCAACTCTATCCAAACTCCATAGTCTTGTTCATCAGTTCCATTTCACATTAAGTAGCTACACCATCCAGACGAAAAGATACAATGAATACGCTTGGAACAGGGTAATAGCCTAGTTGAATAGATTTATGAAATAGTTAGCCCTCTCAAAGGCATACATTAACTACAAATTTTCCAAATCTATTATTTATTTTTATTTAGACAATTAGAGGCAAGAGACTAGCTTTAGTCTTCTGCGTTACGATTGCTAGAAAAGGAGAATGAAATAAGAATCAGAGACTAGATTCTCAGAAATTAAACTTTAGTGCTTTGCAATTTCATCCTGATTTCCTCATTCTATTGATAGAGCACCTACCTGTACAGCCCGTCTGTTATTATATATTATCAATTTCAATATTTGCCTAGATCCAAGCTTCACACAACGGAGTCCGAAAAAAATTACAATTCAAAATTTTATTGAGTTATTTTTCCTCTTAAAGAATCAAACTGATTTGCGCAGCAAAAGAATGCACTGGCTATTTATAGGGATCCTGAGCAAGAAACCTGTTTGTCAGAGAGAGGCTTTGCTCAGTGCACTCAGGGTTGGCCGATTATGCCAGTGGCGGTAAGTGATACCCAACGTAGCCCCAACAAAAAAACTAGAACTAGAACTATAGCAGAGACATTACTAAGCTACTACATATCTATCGAATAATAATGTAAAACGAGAAAGGATGCTGATTTGGACTAATTAATTGTTAATGAAATGAATGTCGATCTGAGAAAAGCAGGTAAGTCGGTTGCATGTTTTTAAGGCGAGTATCTTCACTCACTGATTTGAACCCTTCATTAGCACAATGCACTATGAGATCCGCCAAGTGTCATTATCAACAGGCAATAAGATTCCAAATGGTTTTCTTAATTTAGAACCTTCATTTCGAAAATCGTGCAACCAATGATTAGCAAAGCAACTTCGGGGCAATTTGCTTAGGTTTAATGGGCTATCAGGCACCTTCCCACATTTAAATAAAACCATATACTGAATCACTCCGGATCAATCCCCTCAGTTTCAGGCTAAATTTTCAAAACTTCATTCCACGGGACAATTTTTTAGATCTATCGTCCTGTACTTCCTAAGTTTATCAATTACCTAGATCTATGAGGCTTCATAATGCTCATATGTTGGCCTCCATTCTCTAAACCTATCGGGCTCCACTCCTTAAATCTGTTGGGTTTCATTCTTCAAATCTAACGGGCTCCATTCTAAATATTTATTGGGCTCCATTCTCTAAACCTTCGGACTTCATTTTCTATTGGACTCAATAATCCAAATTTATCGGCTCCATTTTCTAAACCTATCGGGCTTTACTCCCCGAATCTATCGAGTTCCATTCTCTAAAACTATTTGGCTCCATGATTCAAATTCACCGGACTCCATCACCTCATTGTCCAGGGCTCCAGGGCCTATCATACTCCATTTTCTAAATATATCTGGCTCAACTGTCTAAGCCTGTGATGCACCAATCCTTAAGTTACAGATATCCATAGTCTAAGCTCATCATGCTCCATTCCTTAAACCTAAAAGACCCCTTTGTCTAAGCCCATCATGCTCCAAAACTCCTATGTCCAAGCCCATCGTGCTCCATTTTCTAAGCCTACTGGAATCCTTTGTCTAACCCTATGTTTCTCCATTTCCTAAGATTATAAAGGCTTTTAAAGGTAACCTCACCCTTAAATTGTAGGAATCCTTTCACTCACTGGTTTGTACTCCGATACCCGACGACTGTCGTTATGAACTGGAATAGGACAACAACCAACACACAAAATATTGGTGGAATGGTTTTCTTTACTCAGAAAATTTATTTCATATTTTACACTTAATATGAACATATATTATAGCGGCCCTCCGGGCCAATTTGCCAGGTTTATTCGGCTATGATGTACTATTCTCTCTAAAACCGCACACTTAATCATTCCGGATCAACTTGATAGACTGAAATCTCTACACCTCATTCCATATGTGATTCCGTCCATTTTTTAAGTCTACCGTGTTCTACTCCATACATTTATATGGATCCAATTCCGAGGTCTATGGGGCTTCAAAATGCACATCTGTTGCGCTCCATTCCCTAAACTTGCCGGCTTCCTTGCCTAAACCCATCGGACGTTCCAAAACTATTGAGCACCGTCTTCCAAAGCTATTGGGTCCATTCTTCATTCTCCAAGTCTATTTGACTCCATTCTTTAAACTTGTCGAGGCCCTTTCTCCAAGCGCAAAGGGCTCCATTTTACATACCTATTTGGCCCCATTCTCTAAACCTATCTGGCTTCATCACTTACTTGTTCATGGCTGAAACTCGCATGGTATATACTTTTTATTGCGTAGGAATGTTGCAAAAATAGATGTTTTCTTATAGGGAACACAGCTCTTCTTATACCATCAAGGGAAATGAATACGAAAAATAAGATTCAAGAAACATACAGGAGTGTAAATATTACTATGAAATATTCAATTGGTCTAAATGACCTGCCCTTGTACACACGGACGTTTTAAAGTAAATATACGAAACTAATAAATACAACTATTGTAATCAAACTTTTGTCTTGTCTGATATGAATGAGTTTAACATTAGCCAACTTGTAATGTTCAGTGTTCTCTACAACTAACCTGTGTTTTCGAGATTCTGTTATGTTGGTGTACACGCATGCCTCTTGGAATAACCGAAAAACTATGGAAATTCATACTGGTCAAAATCGCGCAACAGCCATTCCGTGGGTATATTCCATAATCTGTTCGGCAAGACGATGGTGAAAAGACAAAAGTTCAATGAATTTGTACTGAAACAGGCTAATCTTGAGCGATCACTAATTAAAACCTCATCATTCTTCTGATAAAGCATCTCTACTGCTTTTTGTTTTTTTCTCTGTTTCCTTGTTTATTGTCCAACACTCACTACCATACAAAAGTACTGACCATACATATGTTTTCATTACCCGTATAATGCCTTAGAATAATAAATGAAACAGAAATGGAGATGTTTTTGCATTTCTATACATCTTTCCATACGCATTGAAAAAGTGAATATTGCATTTCTAGTCCCTTTACAAGGCATAAAGCCAAACTGTTGTGGACGCAATATCTCTTGCACATTCTATGCACCAAAATACGTAACAGAATTTTTGTAAAATGGTTCATTAAACTCATTGTTCGTTGAAGTTCACCTTCTGTTGCGACTGGTGTTTAGGCCAGTACTATAAGAACAGACTTACAAAGATCTTCTGGAATTGTACCACTATCTTATATGGCATGAAGAAGTTTTGTTTGTCAGATCTATTCCTATATTACCTATTGCTCTTTTTATTTCTACTGGTATAATTATAATCTGGTTCTGTGGTTTTTCCATTTTTAATTTTCTACATTGCTGCTTCAACCTCTTCTTTAAGGATAGTTGGGCCTGTTTTTCTTTATTTTGGGCTTTTTGCACCTATCATCTTTAAAAAGATCTTTAACATTTTTGACCATCTGTTTAGTGTTTCTTTCTTTTATGCTAACATTGTTCCGTCTTTTGATTGGATGCAGCCAGGGCTACTGCATTTGATTTTCTTACCACTGATGTCCTGGATTTAGCATGCATAAATCTGCTGTCTATATTTAGCTTCTGCACTATTTCCTGACATTGTTGATTCATCCATTCCCCTTTCGCTGCATTGCATTTTATTTTGATTTTTTTTTTTCTGTTTAGCTCTTTGTATGTAGCTTCTACTTTCTTTTTATTTGCACGTTTCTTCCATCAAATCGAGTATTTCTTTGTTTATCCGTTTCTTATGCTCTTTTTTCTCTTATTTTTAGAATGTTTTTCTCTATGACTTCATTGAGTCAATTTTTCATTTATAATCATAGTTTTTCTTCTTATGAGATGTTCTTTAGAGGCTTATATTTGTTATGCACAGTCTCTCAGTTTTTTAGCAGATTTTAGTAAGTCCATATGGATTTTAGGACTAGCCTTTGCCTTTCTTATTTTCTTAGTGGAATATGAATTGAATCACAGTTGGCCCCCGGAAGTGATTTCGATGTTTTGACGGCGTTTCAGAATAGTTTCTCAATGAGAATATAATCTATTTTGTGTCTCTTTCTATCAACGGCACCAAAAGGTTAGGCTATTTCATGATACTATTGTCGATCTATAATTATCTTATCATAAAGATAATAGTTCATTAATTGCACATGCATCAAATCTTTTAAGCAGCCTGTCCGTTTCTGTCCGTTGAAGCACTGCAAGTTCAATTTATTTTTCTTGGTCCAAATTCCACCATGAGATCACAAAAATTGAAATTGCAATGCACAAATCCACACACATGATTGTGTCAACTAGACAGCTTCCCTCAACAGGTTGGGGCGTTGGTGGCTCAGTGGATAAGGAATTCAACATGACACTTGCTGGAAATATTCGGTCAGAGTTTGACGCCCTTGCCTGATGGAAGGCCTGAAAGTCTGAGATCACCTTGTTGTTGACAGGCTATATACACCAACATCAAGAGATAAACCTCGAACTAGATCTTGTGCATCTTTTGTTCAGCATCTCACACTTTTAAGTATGTGCGTTTCATTCCAGTGCTAGATATGGACAAGTCCATTTAATGAGGTAGAGGATTATACAGTGAACATAGACAGTCATGTCAAAGCCTACACCTGAAGGGAGTTTCTGTCTTTATTTTTGAATATTTTAAACAAAACGGGATTTCATTTCTAGAACGATGACTGAGTTTACACTATGCATATGAAAGACGAAAAGTATTACTTCCCTTGATCACAATTACTGATTCACAAAGCTGGAAAAAACAAAACAAAAAAAATATAATAAAAGGAGGCGGAAAAGAGGCGCAGAAAGTAAAGGGGAGGGGTACTATTAAGTCAAGTTCATCACTTCAATTATCAAGCATTTCGAAGAAAGACTAATTAATAGGTATATGGATACATACACATGGAGAGATGCAGAGACGATTGGGCATATAAAGATAGATAGATGGATGGATATTACACACACATATATATATAATGTATATATATTTAAATATATAGTAGTAGTAGTAGTAGTAGTAGTAGTAGTAGTAGTAGTAGTAGTAGTAGTAGTAGTAGTAGTAGTAGTAGTAGTCGTTGTTGTTGTTGTTGTTGTTGTTGTTGTTGTTGTTGTTGTTCTTGTTGTTGTTGTTTTATTCAGGTCTAGAGCAGTAAGTTTCAAATTTGCTTTATTGTGATTCAGTTCTCTGATACTAAGCTTTGGGGAGAGGACTGGAAGACAGTATGGCTTCGTAGGCAAGAAGTTTAGAGATATACGTATAAGAACTGTTTTAGGCATACACAAAAAAGGTATCGTCGCTATTCGCCATGGGTTAAAAATATTTGTTAATAGTCGAGAAATTCATGCCATTCTCGGTTATTAAGACTGCCATATCCTTAGATCATTTTCTTTGATAATTAGGCCTAAGTACGTCCCAACCACTTCGTAAATCCATGTAGCCAATGATCTATCGTTCTAATAATAGAAACTGATGGAAGAAGGAAGTATATTATTGTGTGTATCTAAATTTCTTTTTCTTCCCGACATTGGGGAGAGCTGATCTACCCTGAAGCTTTCGCTTTCTTCTATTTTATTCACGTTTAGAAAAACAGATAACTATCTTTTTATTTTAATTAGACAAGACAAACATTGTATGTATAAAAGCAAAACATTGAAGATGATGTTCAAAATATTGTTCTGTGCGCTTATCGCTATCGCCATTGTACCTATCAAATCTCAGTCATTTGATGGCGTTTCACGTAAGTATAGACACTTTGAAATGCAAAGTCTCATTAATTTTGTTTTTCATTTAGATTAGATTGGAATCTAGCCCAGATCAGATTAGATCAAGTCAAGTAATTTTAGATCTAGAAGGGTAGTAATAGAATTTTTATTTTCAGTTTAAGTCTTGGTATGTTTGTAGCAATCTGAAAGAAAACTGGTAAAAGTCAATGGCACTATTTTCGCTCTAGATCTTGACTCTTAAAGGTAAGATACAGATATTTGGATATTTTTTTAACTTCAACGCGTTTTCGTCCGTAATAATAATTTTAGTTTTAATTAAAAATCATCAAAATGCTCACAAACTGATATGACCTAATACTGTAGTTGCCTCTGTATTACGGTTTTGATTAGTGATCGCTCAAGATTAGCCCCTTTCAGTACCAATTCATTGGACTGGATATCCTCATCATTCTAAGCTGATAAATTGCATCTCTACTGCTTCTAGTTTTTTCTCTGTTTCCTTGCTTATTCTTCAACACTCACTACCATATAAAATTAGTGACCATACATATGTTTTCATTACCCTTATTATTGTTTTCATACTTGTGTTTCTGTTTTGCCAGTATTGGTTTCATTTTTCGGAATATATCTTTGGCCACGACTATTCTTTTACTTGTTTCACTTTTGCATCTTCCATCTGATGATATCAGGTAACCAAGGTTTTTGTTACTATCAGTATTCCAGATCAGTTTTAGCTTCAATATAAAGATCTAAATTTAATCTTAAGGAATCTTGCTGATATTTCAGGCTTAAAAATAAATGGAGAGAATCTTAATAATCTCAGGTATGCAAATGATACAGTTTTAAAAACAGAATCTGGAGAACAACTTCAAAAACTTCTACATAATGTAGGTTTAGAGAGCAAAAGAATGGGTCTGTCTTTGAATGTAAAGAAAACCGAATGCCTGATCATCTTAAAGAAATCCCCTAACCCCAAATGCAATCTCGTTAGCAAAGGCGAAAAAATCAAACAAGTTACAAAATTCAAATATCTAGGTCACTTGATAACATCAGATGGCAGATGCACAAGTGAAATAAGTAAAACGAATAGCCATGGCTAAAGATACATTCCAAAAATGAAACCTGTAACGAATAAGATGTGACGGAAAGGAATTGAATCGGAAGACTTGGGATCTTCATACCCGTAATGACTTACATTTTATTTCTGTGGTAGTTTCGAAATCTAGGACATGACACAAAAGTTGAATGAAAAAAGACTATTCTGATCCAATTCGTTGATGCGCACAAGGAATACACATCACATTCATTATGACTTAATTTTTAATAAAATTAAAATTTTAAAATAATGATCTACCCGAGACGATGGAGAGATTAAAGCCTTTCGCTCCGAGCTTCTTCTCGATAAGCGTTGAGCTCTCAACTGAATAAAATATTTTCTCTCGATTTAACTTATGCCTTTGTAAACTGCGTTCACAATCGAGGTTACTTTTTATTACAATCTAGCCCCAGGTGACTAATTTTCCTTGAGACTTAAGTGACTGCTATAATTCACTATATAAGTTAAAAAAGATCAGAGACATTACAGATCCCTGCCTCACACCTCTTTCGATGGGTATGAAACTGCTATGTCCTCCCTCAATCCTTGCAGGGGTAGTTTGATCCCAGTATAAATTTTGAATTACTCTCAGATCTTTCCCGCCAATGTCTAATTTTTATAGCATATGAAACGGCTCTACTTTTGTTTACTTTGACAAAGGCCTAAAAACAATCAATGAAATGGAGATGGAGATCTTTTTGTATTTCTATATACCTTTCGATAAGCATTGACAAAGTGAATATTGCCTTTTTAGTCCCTTTATCAGGCATAACACCAAACCTTTTTGCGGATATTTTTTGGGTTTAGGCTCTTGCGCATTCTAAGCATCATGTTTCAGGCAGTACTGTAAAAACTGATTCACAACGATCTTCTGGAATTGTACTACGGATCACTTCACCTGGCAACCCAGCTAGCCACATGGAATAACTGGGTAACCATTTTTACACATCGTTTGTGCAGTCCTGTGAAGTGAGCCCATCTCTTGAGATTCAGCCAAGTTTTGTTTTTTTTTTCTCTCTTGCGCCTAAGCCTATAAAATATATTTTCGTAATGTTTTTTTTTTTTTTTTTACATTTGCTTGTGGTTTTGCCTTCATTCGTCTTGGCCACAAAAATATAGCTAGCTAAATTGAGAGATAGAGCAATCCTGGATACATTTTCGAGGATAGGCCTAGATCTAATACTGACTTGGCACCACTGCCCATTTTATAACTATAATATTTATTGCTAGTGCAAATTATTCTCATCAGGCTGGGCGCGTCACGGTTGGCCTTCCACTACTGTGTGTCGTCTATGTGCCTCTAAGCATAACTTTATCGGCAGAAATAGACAAATGGAGTGCAGTTTATCTTTTGTGTTGGCCTTAGATAGTTTTTCAAGAAATTGCAAAGTTAAGGGATACCGTGTCAGATTTGGACTTCTAGTCTTTCCTCTTTACTTGAAAAGTCTTCACAACTTCTGTTTTGAGTTCATGTGCAAATTATTTTGGCTGTATACGAAAACTAGCTTCTGAATGTGCCAGTAAACTTGGTACAATCAATCAAATAATCTATTGTGATCGGGATGGTTTGCTACTTTTTTTTTTAATCTCTTAAATCTTTTAATATAAAGTATTGAGCATGTGGTGTTGCAATTTCTCTCACATAGAGCATTCTCAAGAAAAATCTTACTCAGGTCTGCCTCGACATTTTCATTTAAAAGTCTCGGGTGAAGACAAAGAAAAAAAAACCGTCATTAGATTGTCTTATTCTCAAAATGTTTTATTAGCAATCTCATACATTTAAATTTTAAGAAGATTAGAATAACCTACATCTTTTAAAACATGGTTTTTTTTTTTGGGGTTTTTTTTTTTTGGTTTTTTTTTTTTTTACTTTGGTTTAAATATAATCCATACTTAAGAATAATTGAAGGATTTTACGATATCATTTTAGCCCATCTTTCTAACTCTGCCATTTACAGGGCTATTGAGTCAAAGAAATATATAGGAGTTCATTTTGTTGGTTTGCAGCAAACATTTATTTGTGGCAATCTCAAGAAATGTTCAGTTTTAAAAAAAAAAAAGATGGCTTTTTTTCTTATTGGGGCTGTTCAAATATAATCTTACACCTTTTTGGGACTTTTTGACCCCCTCCCCTTTTTTCTTACACCGATTTTACATTTGCCCCCCCCCTTAATATTTTATTTTTGACCTGTTATAATAAGGATTATAACAAAAAAACAAGAAGAAGAAGAATCGGCAATGGGGTGTTAACTTCTTAAGCATTAACTGTAGTTTAAGAATTGTCTTTTCAAAATTTTTAATGACCATGACATAGTAAAATTTTTCATGCACGCATGGTCGTTGTTCTGGCCTGTTGGGCTACGCCTCCGCTCATTAAAACTTACCTCCCCTACATGGCTTTAGCGTAAAGTGTGCATTCCTTTTGAGTAGCATACAGTGTATCAGAAAGCAGCCGAGAGAAGTTGAAAGTTTGAAGGAGTATAGAATGCATATTGTTGCTACAAAACTGCTATTATTTATTTTTCTTCAAAATGCGTATACCTGCGTCAGTGGTTGTGAAAGAAAATACCCTGCACGGACTCTTTATTAAGACTCTCATAAGGACTAGCAGTGATCGTGGCACAAACTAGCTGCTTTTTTTAAACAATTGTCAATAATCCGTAATGGGAGAATATATTTTGATGGATCCTAAGGGCCTGGAGCTCTCAGTAATCATTGAGTATGCGAATTAGTAAAGATCTGGATGACGAAAGAATTTTAATAAATTTTCAAAGCAATGAGTGATTGTCGCAGTCTTAAATATATTTTAAGCTTACTACTTTGTGACAAGATGATTAATTCGGTATCAGTCTCTATCCTCGTTTAATCATATTGACAACACTTTCGATGCGGAACTCTTCTTACAACATATACCATTTTTGTCATGTCTTATGTAATATATGGAATTGAACAATTAATAAAGTTGAAAAGTTTTTATGCACTACTGTTCTGTTGACTTTTTAGTTCCTCTTAGTTTGAGTTGAAGGTTGTTCTTTTTTCTAATATTTTTACAAATATTATTCGTCACTGCAATCTCAGGTTCAACTTATTAATATTTGTTTTTCAGCGACCTATGCCATTATTTTTTTTTATTTCACTTCAAATAAAACGTATCAGTGGTATACATAACCCATTCTTATTTTTCTGTATGCGCATCGTAGACAATAACTTAAATGTCAAAAGGAAATTTGAACATGGACATGTGATTTATTTAAGTCGAATGCTTAGAGTACCATTTATTGCAAAGAAACTTTTCTGAAAGAAGAAGAGAATGAAAAGTCGTTATTTAAGAAAACGTAGACGACAAGCAAGACTTAAGGATTACTTTATGAAAAAAAGAGAAGATAGAGATCTAATTACAACAGGACTATAGAAGACAGGGGAGCAGAGGGAGGGTCATTATATGAGATGCACCCTGCTGGAAGGAGTCAACTCATGCATGACGCCAGGCAAAATAACGGGTACAATTTCAGTCCCTGAACATTACAGACCTTTGGAAGGAATAATCGCCAACGCTAAGAAGCATGACATTGACAGCTAGTTGGTTGCCTTCTGTTTTTTGGTTTTGTTTTTCTTCTTTTAATGAAAACTGTTTGGTATTAAATCGAACAAGAAGAAGAAGCCTGCATACGCGGTTTAGTCACACAATTTTCTCAGGAAATGTTTTTCATATAGACCTAGGGCCTACGAAGCGTCCTCGATTTCTCCAATTAACCCCGGCGTTGATGCCACCTGTCAAAGCTATCACACACAACATAACATTTCAGCATTTTGTCACTATTTCAATAGCCACTTGTCAAACTCTCCCACAATATTAAATCGTTAACATTTGTGATTGTCGTTTTGACCCTCGTTTTTTGTGACTTTTGTGATGGCCACCTGCCAAACGTTGCATATTTGGTTCTTTGCAATTTTTGTAAATTTCCTCCTGTGAAAGTCTCTTTATATTGCAAAACCACTGGTCATATGTGTTGTTTTTGTCTTAGTGAAGATAGCGTGAAAGATTCTTCTCTTGGCCGTGAGCTTTTCTTTCTGTTTTATGTTGTTTAAGTATTTTGATCCTCCTCTTGTTTTCCAAAGTGAGGACTGAACCAAGAGATCGGAAACTACTGGTTCTGGCAGGCGAGGAACAAAAGCTTGTATGCGAGGCTACTTTTCCCCAAAAAAATGACACAGTCGTCTGGCAACTGCCCCATCAAGAGTGAGTATCTTTGTGTTCATATCATGAATATGGCGCTGTGAAAAGAATGGAGCAAAATCTCATACTTGTTTTTGTCTTCAAATCAGTCTAGATGAAACTCAGGCGATGTATCTTCATTAAAGTCTCTAAATCCTTGTATGAAACACTATTTCTGTAATCTTTTCAAGGCGAAAAATGGGGACATATGCAGTCAAGCATGGCTCCCACAA
>BLXT01008089.1:554734-566541 GCA_019648995.1 Plakobranchus ocellatus
TTTTTTTTTTTTTTGATGTGTGTGTGTTTTTTTTTTTTTTTTAATTTCCTATTGTTTCCATAGAACTTTGATGAAGTATATTGAGCTTTATTGATAAGCACCTTGTTTTATCATTCAGATGTTGTTTGACAGTGATGGTGAGGATGATGATGGTGAAAACTTGAGATCATCAGATTCTGAGGAGGATGAGCAAATGGTTTGTGCAATTTTCATTATCAAATTTTGAATTAAAAGCGAAACTAACAACAGCAGCTTTCAAATCGATCCAAGGTTTCCTGTTATGAGATATCTTTTAATGGTGAACAACAAGAGTGTTTGTATTGTTTCTGCCTAGCATTACTGGCCCTTATTATGAAAACGCGAGGCTAAGTATAATTGTTGATCAGGAAACAATAGCACTCAATGGTCACTAGCTTTTTTTTTTTACACAGCATATAAGTTCTAATTAATTGGTAACTCGGACCAAATGAAACATATTTCAGTTATATGCATATGTGACTCAAGATCAGTCCCAACTAATTCGGGAGTCACATTTCTGAATTTTTTAAACCTTTGAAGTGGGCCAAAACTTCTTTGTGTCACTCCTTGCGTTATTGAAGAGTGAGATCAATGTCAGTCCCAAGCCAAAATATAGAATTTTTGAATTTTGAAAAGCGGATGTTGACGAAGAAAAGCCCCATAAAGTTTCTTTTTTATACGTGACATCATACTGATTGAGACTGGTCGCAAGACATATTATGACACCTAACCAATATTAACCACCATTACGAAATTCAGAAAATAGACATCCAGGCACCGTCAATAGTTTTCAATGCATCGTGAGAGTCATTTGGCCTGATTTCCAGGTGTATCATTGCAGAATTTTGTCACAAAAGTTTATTTTGATCAGTAAGAGATGTTTTCATCTTCTGCTATTTTTTCTTTTCAGCAAGATGAATTTTCTGAAGATGATGTTCTCTCAGAGAATGGAGAAGTTGAAGAAGACATTGTAGAGCCAAGCCGCAGTAAAAAATCTAAACAACAGAAGAAACAGGCACAGGTCACTGCTTCTCAGAAAGGGAAAAAACTGAAAGAGAATGTGAAAAAGAAAAAATCCAAAGTTGTTGAGCCAGAATCGGAAGAGGAAGAGGAAAATGACAGTTCCGATGAAGATGAGAAAGATGAGGATGGCGATAGCAGTGATGAGGTTAGATTTTATACTTTATGCCACAAGCTTACAACTATTGTAGCTGTGATTTTTTTTTTTTTTTTCCAAACCTTCTTCTTTTCTAATGAAGTTAGCTTTTAAAAACATTTCTCATTGTAGTTCGGGTGAGGGTATATCCCAAAAATATTTTGTGAGGTAAAAATTAGACTTGTTTGAAACAATATTGTGGAATGGAAATTTATGGATACAAGAAATGTCTAGAGACCATTCAAGAGAGTCAAGTATGACACATTCTCAACATTGTAAACATTAGAACAATCTGAAATGTATTTCAGTGTTGAAAATCAAACAGAGCTATATTTTGTGCCAAGAAATGGGATTTTTACTCTTAAAAAAAAAGGGAAAATTTGTATTTTGTTTTTCTCAAAAGTGGTATATTCGATATATCAGAGTTAGTCTCAAGACCAATGTTATGAGCAGATTGCAGTTGGTGTATGACTGTGATGGAATTTTGGCTCTCTCTGTTATTTTTTTTTTACAATTTCTTTCTGTTTTGTTCATTTTTAGGAGTTGCTTTAATGATAGTGAGGTTGTTTTTCTGTGCTTAAGATCACACAATTTAATGTGATAATACACTGGACCTTATCAACTCCGCAACGTCATGGAATTAAACTCAACAGTTTCTTCTCCTGTACATCCATTGCATTATTCTACAAAATGTGCGCAAAAAGTAAAAGATCTTCTTGAACACTTACGCAAGTTTAACTTTAATGATTTCTTCGTTCTCATATTACCAGGAAATGGATGTTGAGAAAGCATCAAAGAAACTTTTGAAAAAGCAGCAGCAGGATGAGTGAGTTCTACTTTCCTTTTCTGTCTTCCATCTGTTCATTTTTTTTTTTACCCACTTTACCCCAAATATGCAGCATTAAGGTTGTATAAAATTGGTGTGCATTGCTTTTTTAAATTTAACAATCATTTATCATTCTAAAAAAAATGTTTTCACAGAGAGTCTGAAATTGAGTTTAATGTCTCAGTCAAAGTTGAAGATTAAAAAAAATTTTACTATTAATTATTATCAATTGACGATTATTATGCCATAGCTAAATGCACAACAGTATTACCATTGTAAAGTCTATAAATGATACTGCTCTTCATTGGTTATGGCAGTATTAGGTTTTTGCTTATTTTTTTTCTTCCTCAAAGTTTTTAGTTTGCACCTTACTCTAGTATTTTATTTGCATCAAATGTACCTTCAGGACCTTGGCACAGGACGAGTTGATGTTGAACATCAAATCACAAGAGAAATTCACACTACCGAGTGGACAAGAGATTGAGAAAGAAGATATCCTTTGGCAGTGGTGACTCTTAGTAAATATGTTGCAAGCTGAGAAAATATGTTGGAGCTTGCTGGCACCATTTTTGTGCCAGACCCTTGAAAAGTGAAAAAAAAACATGGGTTTTTAGTTTATTGTGATTCTTCCCTTTGAAATTTCGTAACTTCAGTTTTAGTTAAGATCAACAAAATTGAAACTTGAAGAAGAACAAAAATTAATTTGGAATGCGATAATAAAAAAAATAAAAAACTCAACATGCTTATAGGGCAAACTGCAAAGAACTGTCTCGATTAGTACACATATCTCCATTATGTTACGTTAGGAATTGTTCTTTTCTTTTCTTTTCTTTATTTTTTTTCTAAATTTTTGAAGTATATTTGTTTTTCTGAGTTGTTTTTTTAATGCAGTGCCCCTTCTGTACCTCTTAAGATCTAAACAGCCAAAGGTTTGTCCTTTTTGTCTCAGCTTCATTGATCTTGGGATTTTTTGGGCTTGAAAACAATCTCTAAATAAGTAAAATCTTCCTGTTAAAGTTTGGTTACATCAAACTGCATTTTAAGGATGACATTTTTTTTAGAATTTCCTTAAAATATTTTTTAAATTGTGATATGTTACTGGAGGAAAAAAAAATTACCTTAACTCTCTCTATCCCAAAACTTATTAAATGTTCGAGCCATTTAGAGTTGTCTTGCTTGTTCACCCATTGTTGTGAATGTAAGTGTCTCAAACCAAATGCTGCAAGTCACTTTTATTGACTCTCGCTGGATGTTGACTTTCCTTCTATTGTTTTCTTTCTTGTTAGCTGTAGATATTTTCATACTGTCGTGGATTATTTATATATGCATCTGCTTCTTACACAGTTTTGTAGGATTTCTCTACACAAAGTTTGCTTTGCTAAGATATCTCAGATCTCAGTGGAATCAGATTTTTTCCTGTTGGCCACAAGAGATGTTTGGGGTTTAAAGGTGGTGTAATAATCAAAATATTTATTTATTTTTTTACCTTTTATATCCATATTTTGTTGATTAAAGAAGCTGTGCTTATTTGATAACGTTAGAATATTGAACAAAACTTACATACAATAACCTAAATACTTTATTTGGTATTTGAAAGAGACAACACAGTTTTTCTTGAAAAAACTGAGAATTATAAATGTGAACCCAAATTAGAATCTGTCTGTTGTCACCAAACAAGCAAATCTGTGTAATCATCTGTGTTCCTTGACAAATTCTACCTGAACTTCCGCCTGACTTGGCCATTCTGGACAATAGGATCTCTCACATCAGACATGTCTTATCAGACTTTGCTGAACGCAGGGAGGAGGGCAGGTAACAGAGACTTTTGTATGCCATAGTTGGCTTAGGAACATATCTTAAAATCATTCTAGAAGAAAACAACTGCCAACTCAAACTTATAAGAACAAATAAAACAACACAAAGTATACGTGACAATGTTTCACCCCGAAGGCTTTATCGATCAACTCTTATGAGTTTGAGTTGGTGGTTGTATTCTTTTGCTATATTTATTTCATTTCCTTCAACCACCATTGCATCATCAGGATCCTTAAACTTATTTATATGTTTCTAGGAGAGCAATATTTGTAGACTTTTTACTTCTGTTAAAATCATTCAACATTGATGTGTGGGATGGTCTCATAAATTATTGATTTAGTTTTGAAATTGTTTTCATTGGGGTTTTTGGCATAAATAAAAGTTTTTAGGAAAGTTCATGAGCATTTATATCTGCATCTGTGTAAATTTGGGCAGCTAAAAAATTAGTCGTCATCTGTAATTTGACACATATATGTGGATACTGGTATTATATGCCTTTTTGGTGAAATGTGGTCATAGGCTTTTTGACCCTTGTAGATTTGATTCCCAATGGCGGGCTCAATCATGCAACAGAAAGATCTCTTCAGATATCAGGGTCAGTTTACCAGACACTGTTTCGACAATGTACACTGCACATGTAGGGTAAAATGTGCAAGATTCTTGATCTTAAGACATACATTTTCAATCTCATGTGTTGGTCACACTAGTTCTTAAAATAAAGTGAGTCTCGTGTGCCACTTTTATTTCTGTATGGTTCACAAGAAATATATTCTAATAAGGTTCCAGATTTTTTTCATCCAATAGCTTATCAACATAATTATAAAATAATTATATTGTATGAAGCTCGTGTTAATGCTGTTTTCTTTATCTTTGTTTTGCCTAGACCTAGAAAAGAATACATGAAACAGCTCTGCAGAGATTTGTGTGCAAGGTTCAACTACAATGAGTTTCTCATGGAAAAACTGTTAAAACTTTTCCCGAATGAGGTGAATCATTTCAGATTATTTAATCCTTACATTCTATTGCATCTTCAATTGTTCTGCTGCCTCAAACACGTTTATGCAGCACAATGTATGAGTTTAACAAAAGACACATATATGCAGTATTCTTACAAGTATGAGTCAAGTTGTAGTTCGGCAAGATTGATTTTTAAATGAAAACCATGTATTAAAATTCATTTTTTTTTATGTGGAGAATTTTTGTAAAGACAAGGTATAGACTTTTTGTACGTAAAGCATTTAGAATTTTAATTTCTTCACTTCACAACTTTAGTTGATCTCAGTGTTGCAGACCCACAGCTTGACTCATTTTTGTTACTCTAATGATTAGACTTTATTTAAATTTTCAGTTTATACATACATTTGCATTTAAAGCCAACTTTGTTTCATATATTAAGCATTGGGTGCAGAATACAGAGATCACTATTGTTGCGTATGTCATAGCTGAGATTTTAAGTCTTAAAGCATAAGATGGATCTTCTGAGGAAAATATTATGTAATGCCTGAAATTACTTTTGTCAATGCAAATACTTCCTTTCTTTTCTCCTTCTCTGCCTGATATACAATCCATTTACTGAGCTATTTTCCAGTCTTTCCTGCCATAAACTCTTAGCTATGAAACTGAGATTCCCTTCAAGCAGAATCACAATTTTACTTGAATTAAATGAATGTACAGGTTTGAAAAGAAAAACACACACATATCAACAGATTTTAAATTATCAGAACTGTCATCTTTTCAATTTTGTGTCTATACACTTTCAGATCATGGACTTTTTGGAAGCCAATGAATATCCAAGGCCTGTAACAATCCGTACAAATACATTAAAAACACGAAGAAGAGACTTGGGACCAGTGAGTTTCATCGATTACAATTGCCAGGCCATTTTGACAATTACTGAATATTTCAAATAAAGAGTTTATAATGATCCCAAAGATTCTCATGGTTTGTTTTAGATCCACCAAAAAGTATCAGTTTTTTCAATATACATATATTAGGATAGCTTTCTAAAGTACATATTTGCTTCTATTAGGGCTTTTATTATCTTTTGCTGTCAATAGCACTGAAGTTATGAGAGCGATTGTGTTCTTTAAGGTCGGCCTAGGAGATAAAAAATCCCTCACAACCAAGAATTTTGCTGAATAATTTTTCTTTTTTTTTGACAAGTGCTTTTGGAGCTCGATCATTTTTTGGTGAAGTCTTAAATTTTCTTGATGCAAATTTGAAATGTAGCTGAAGCTGGTCAGGTGCAGGGTGAAAATCTTATAGAGAGATTTTTTTTGTAAATGCCAGTCATACATCCTGACTGTAGACAGAATGTGTCATATCACAAGAGATCAAAATAATCTAGGCTAGACATCTTTCAGGATCAGGTAGAAAACCCATATTCAAGGACTGCAAAGTTCAATGGAGATGTATTTTTTATCCTAGGTATGATCAAATTCAATCTTGCAGATGTAAAATATTTATCTCATCGCTTTGTTCTCTCATTCTGCCTCAGATGTTGATTGACCGAGGTGTGAATGTTGAACCTATGGCCAGGTGGAGTGGAGTTGGCCTCACAGTGTTTGATACCAAAGTTCCTCTAGGTGAGCCTTACATTTCTTGTTGTCAAGGAAATATTGTTAGAAAGTTTCATGTTTCTTTTTCAAGTGTGGGGGGATTTTAAATTTTTTTTTAACATTTTGTTTTGTTTCCAGTCTGAACAAAATGAGAACTGTATGGTTTCTCTTTTATTACTTTTCAGTATAAACTCTGGGAATTTGATTTTCCCATAGATGCATTTTTTTAAATGTTTGTGTATGTATGTGATTTTTTTTCCAGGTGCCACTCCTGAATATCTGGCCGGTCACTATATGTTGCAAGGCGGTGCCAGCTTCCTGCCTGTCATGGCACTGGCTCCCCAGGAGAGGGAGAGAGTACTTGATATGTGTGCTGCCCCTGGTGGGAAGTCGACTTACATAGGTCAGTGGCTTTTTAAAGCACCTTTATATTCGTAGTTACATTAATCCTAGGAATACATTATCAAGTCTGAGTGTGAAACACACAAATTTGCATTGTGTTGGATATGCCTTTTCAAACAGTTTTTATGCAAAAAAAAAAAAAAGTACAGCTTCTTAAGCCTCTGGTTTTGGGATGAAGTATTTTTCTGTAAAAGATTTTTTTTAAAATCACTGACAGATGCAAAATAAAGAGTAAAACTTAAAAATCACATATCAATTATGTGTAAATTTAAAATCAATCCTAAGAAATTAAAAATGGCAAAGGCCAATCCTATATTCCAAGTGGACCTATTAAAATCTGATGAAAAGCTAAGAGAGAAATTGCCATAGCTGTGCAAAAAATATGAGGCTCTAAACAATATCTCAGAACTATCTTAGAAATGAAAGGTCACTTAAAAGTCATAGCTAAAAACATCCCCGAAAAGGACTAAAAAAGCATGAGAAATGTGTAAAGATAGAATTACTAGATTTATGGACGAAAAGTGCTAATCAAAAAATGAAGAAGCCAAATACAAAAAGACCTAAAATCAAGATAATATGCATGGCAAAAGAAGAATGGATTAGTCAACAGTGTCAGGGAATAGAGCAAAACCAAAATGTTGACAGTAAATTCATGCACAACAAAATTAACAACGTGAGTGGTTAGAAAATCAAATAAGTTAACATATGTGAAATGTTAGTAAATTTGGAAAATTCATGTTCTGAGTCTCCCCAATGAGGCAGTTGTAGTGCATAATTATAGGGAAATGTAGACTTTATTTTTCTCTTTGTTTTTTTTTTTTATTTTTTATTCCATTTTATATTTTACTCTTTAGCTGCTTTGATGAAGAATACAGGCCTGCTGTGGTCAAACGATGCAAATAGGGAGAGATGTAAAGCTATCGTGTCAAACCTGCACAGACTTGGTGTCATCAACAGCCTGGTCACCAACTATGATGGCAGGGCTATGAAAAAGGTGCTTGTCAAACTGACATTTTTTTTTTTTAACAGAAAAACTATGGTTGCTGAATAGCCAGTAAGTAAGCAGCAAATGTGGACAGAGAGATAGCAAAATATGTTTGAAATAAACAAAGAGCTATCAGCCTTTGAGGCTTTGTGTCTGTAATTATATTAGAAAAAATTGTTGCTGATTATCTTTGAGGGAGAAAAGCCTGAGGAAAATGAGGACTACTACTGAAGGGGGAGGAGGAAGTAAAGGAAAATAATCCCAATGTTTTATGTTCTCCTTGTCACGATCTCAAACCTAAAACTCTAGTTCTAGATCTTTTACTAAGTCCAGATAGATTCCTTCTCAATTTCTATCGTGTTTGTATTTCCCGAGATAAACTTATATTTATTTATCTTTTTGTGTTCTACAGAAACAATGTTTTGTTATCAAGAGGTTAGATATTTGCAGATCTAGATCTGGAATGAAAATTATCATTCCCTTTTCTCTATAGCAGTTGCAAATCTTGACTGTGATCTGAAGAATAGTTTTTGGTCTTGTTTGCTTCCATAGTATATAGCAATGTTTTGCTTGGTCAAAATACATATTCTCTTATCAATGTGATTGGACGTGCAATTATATAAGAACTAAAAATGACTTTCAATGGTTCTTTTTTGCTCTTTTTATGATCAATATACAAAAGAAGGAGAATGTATGTGCAATAAATCCACAATTCTTAATTTGTCATGTATATGTTTTTGTGTTTTTAAATTGTCAATACTCAGGTCAGAAATAAGTATCTTAAAAATGTTAATAATCAAAGTTTCTTTAGACCAACATGGGGCAAATATTTAAGACAGTAAACTTTTTGCAACCTGGCTGGTCTTCTCAGACTGCCTCATGTATATTGCTTGTCATCTGTGTACTTTAGATGCCTTCCAGGCATTTCGTCATCAGGCATTTTCTTTGAACTTCCGTGCTTGCTTGTTGAGGATATGGTGTGTTGTAGATTGGTTGAAAATAATATTGGGGGGCCGTCGTCTTATTTTTTTCACACAAATTTGTTTTGTCTAGGTCTTCCACAGTTTTGACAGGGTCTTGCTCGATGCTCCATGTAGTGGCACTGGTGTGATATCTAAGGATGAGGCTGTCAAAGTGAACAAGGTAAGAATCAAACAGTTCCTGTGTTTTAAATTAGAAAGTTTTCTTTCAAACTTATTGTCCAACTTTGCTTAAAGGCTTAGCAGCTGCTGCTGTCTTTACTTTTGTTGGGTTAAAGGATAAACGAATTAATGTAAACATTATGGCAGTCTCACCCCAAAATAAAATGTTTTCCAGCATAAAGTGCCCGCAAAGATATGAGTTTCACAGATTGTATCAACATTTTGTTAAGAAACAGCTGCTAAGAGTGGTCAAATATATGGTCACATTGTGAACACACTCCTTTGAAAATTAAATGGCATGAAAGACTGACAGAACCTCTTGTATTTGATGGTACATTTTTTGTTTTAGATATTAATATCATAAGTAGTGTAATTATATTTAGGATGCTTCTTTGCCATGTTTAATTTTGTAATGGCACTGCAAATGCTTGGGAAAATATTTAATTAGCCACTATTAAAAGAAAGAGTTTGATTGACGATGTTGTAAATGTGCCACTGTTTTTTTTAAATTTTTTTTTTAAGAGAATGCTCCATACAGTAAAAAATTAGTTTTAAAGCTTGTTTTTTAATTTAACCTTTAAATTACCATTATGCCTGATATCGCCCGTACTGATCCTATACCAAATTTCCCGCTAATATTTGCGTTTAGAATCCACCTTTTCTGTATGGAACAGAAACGTTTTTACAGTTTTTCACACGAGAGAGCTCCACCGGCAGTTTGATAGTTCTACTTCCGTTTGCTCTTTTCTGCATGAGAATCGGTTGAATAGAAGTGACACAGCGATTTTTATAAAATAACTTTCGATTTCTTGGGCCAGCTTGTCAATGATTAGCCAAAAATGAAGTAGCTAGCCCTGTTAATGAAGAAGAAGGATATATAGACAATGAAAGTTATATGACTAATGACAATAGAGTGCTAGACAATGAAGATTGGAATAATGACACTCTAGATCTAGATCTCGAGTTAGGCTCGTAAGCACAGTCTGATAGGGCTGGTCATTTTTTATTATTTTTTTTTCACATTTTCTTGATATAAAAGCATAACATATTATATATGAGAAGAAAGCTTGTTCATTTCTCCAAAATATGATGATTTTTAGAATTTTTAAGAACCAATATTTGAATCTATACAGTTTTTTTTTAGTGGAACCAGTTATGAAAAAAATTAAGTTATTCCCCATACTGTGGTAATTTGCCTATCAAAATTCTAGAAGGGCCTGGTAATTTAACTCTTTGTGTCCAGATTTTTTTTCCGCATCCGGACGGTGTTTTCTCCCTCTGCCCCTTTTCTTTCATATAGTTTGCGGCCGCTCGGTCATCAGTATCGTTCCGTCGGCCGCTGGGAGCGGCCGCTCGGAGTTATTGAGTTAAGGGTCAAGGATTTTCTGCATAAAAAATTTAACAATAATTATGAGCATTTCTTTCACTGAATTTGATTGTGTTTTAAAAAAGTGATTTTAAGGCCAGAATTCTTTTTTTTTTTAACTTTCATTCCATGATCATTTAGTTTGAGCTTAAATATATTGTGTAATGTGGATATATTCATGTTGTCAGGATGAAAAGGACATTTTGCGCTGCTCTCATCTTCAAAAAGAGCTTCTTCTCTCGGCCATCGACTGCTGCAATGCCAACTCAAAATCTGGAGGATACATCGTCTACTCTACATGCTCAATCTTGGTATGAATGGGTGGCCTAAAAACTTGAGAAAGTGCACACCTAATAACATGAGAAAAGAGCTGAGTTGAAAGCAAGGGGAAATAGTAGGTTTAGAATCATAGGGAATCAGCTGGCCAACAATCATCGGAGAAATGATAGGCTTAAAATTGTGGCAAAGCAGCAAACTTAATTTAAGTTAATAGGGAAAGAGTTGGCTTAAAATTAAGGCAGAAAAAAGGCCTAGAATCATGATGAAACAGAAGGTTTAAAACATTTGGTAAAGGCAGGCTTAAAATCAAAGGGAATGGAACATGAGACAATATAATGCAATCATTTTAAATTCTTTCTTAAATTTCATGAAAAAAAATAAAATGTGAGTTTTTTTGTTCTTTTGTGTGTGTCTATAAATCATATACTTTTGATTAATATGTATTTCTTAGGAAAAATTTTTAAAAGTAGAATTGTAGTATTTAAAGTGTGTGCCAGTGATTCAACATAATGAGAAGCGTAGACATTGCAGATTCTTTACATGGTCTGGAATTATAGAAAAAGCATGCCATTCGAGACCCATCCAAAGAGGGGTTAGATGTATTTTTAAAATATAGAGCTATTCATTTAGACTGAAACTGTATTTTGCAAATATTTCACTAGTGAAAACTGCACATTGATATGTTGAATCTGCAGCAAGTTAAAAACACTTTTATGACAAAGTAGCACAAAATTTAAAAAACCCTTAAAAATAATCTTTTTCACTTTATGTGTTACATTCTACTAGTAAGAAGGCATACATATTTTACAAGCTTTCATGTATGAGTAGATGGTATTTGAAAGTTTTGAGCACAAGATAAATTTTTCAGAGATGCAAATTATCTCGATTATTATTTTTGTTTTTGTTGTTTTGTGTGTGTTAGCTCTTTTTTGTTTTGTATTTTTTTTTTTTAAGTTCATTTCTCAGATTAAAATATTACATGCATTCATGGGACCTGGCTTCTTGAACTTGCGTTTTCTTCATTAAACACTTTTTTTTTCCAAAATTGTATGACATTTTATGTTCAAAACTTTTGTTTCATTTTTACTTTCCTGTAAGTGTTTGAGGCAATTTGTACATCTAGACAGGCATATCTGTATAAATTTATAAATTACTTTTTTTTTTGTTTGTTTTTCCAAGCATTGCTCTTTACTGTGTAAAAAGTTTGACCAATTATTGCTTGTAACTTGATGTTTAAAATGTTGATTTTTTTTTTTTTTT
>BLXT01008122.1:23583-36449 GCA_019648995.1 Plakobranchus ocellatus
ATTATTATTTAAGAAAGACTCTTTTAATGTTCACCAAAGAATTCGACGTGTTTAGAGTGAAATGATTTTTTTAGTTTGCCTATAGATGCTGAGTGGAATTTCAATGGTTTTCTGTCTCCTACTGCCGTCAGGACTAAATATATTTTCTAAGAAGTGATACATTTTTTTTTTTATTTGGAGAAGATTTTATATAACTTTTCATATTCTATATTTTGCGTAAAGAAACTTTGACCCTCATTTTCTATAAAAGTAAACATTTTCTTTCGGCACCTTGCCTGGAACAGACATTAGCGATCATATTTCTCACTCAAATCTTTTTTCGGTTAACCTCATAAAGTTATTGTGGCTACCCTTACCTGTATCCTCTGATTTAATAATCTACATAAAAGGTGTCTATCTGTCCTGCGTTTGCCTTCAATCCTTCCAGTGGTTGCTAAGCGCTCTAAACACTTGTGTCGAACATTGTAGTTCCTTATTTTTATGTTTATTAATTAGTGATCGCTCGAGATTAGCCTCTTTCAGAACCAATTCATTGAACTTTTTCCCATCCATGATATCTTCATTATTCTTCTGATAAACCGCATATCTCCCGCTTCTAGTTTTTCAATAGAATCATTGTTTGATTATTTAGAATATTAATAATTATGTCCTAGTCCTAATCTAAATTTGACACAGCTTACAATTGAGTTCTTAAGTCAGGTACTTGGACTAAAATAATCCAGATCTTGTAGAAATCAGGCAGAGCTTTTTTACCTTTAAGAAAGAGTAGATTATTAATTCTAAATAATATTCAATACGGATTAAAAGGAAAAAAAAAGAGTAATAACAAAAATAACTGCGCAAAATTTAATGTAATCTTACAATATTGACCACTGCGTTTGCAATCTGAAAGCCTTATCTTTAATATTAAACCATATATGTACAGGCAAAGCAGGTACAGAAGACCCTAAGCGAAGATAGTCGAAAAACGTAGATGAATGGTTAAAGATTAGTGCGACGGAGGCTGAAAGACTAGCGCCCAAAAAAGTGACTTTCAAAAGGTAGTGAAGGAGGCAACGTCGAGACTACATCCACTTTTTTGGGCGCTAGTCTTTCAGCCTCCGTCGCACTAATCTTTAACCATTCATCTATGTTTTTCGACTATCTTCGCTTAGGGTCTTCTGTACCTGCTTTACCTTCAAATCAGTCCTGCTCTCCTTAAAAGGTTCCGCAAACGAGTCGTGCTTTTTTACATACCCAAAGTATTTATATTTTTACTTTGTTATTTTATCCCAAGGTTGTGGTGTTTTCATGCCTATCTCTTTGGTTATTTTATCTGTCCTCGCTATGCTTAATATCTTACTTTAAAATTTAATGCAATAATTTTTTCTTTTAAATATACATTTTATTTAATCTCCACAGCTAATATCCACAAATGATAAGTGGAAAAGTAGAACAGCTTACAGCTTTTAATTTTATTTTTAATGATTCAGATTTCAATGTATTCTTCGTAGTTTTTAATTTTGATAAGATTATCGAGGGTTCTCTTTTGATATCTGTTTTTATTCTACAATCTCTTATCAATATTAGCTCAAAGGCTTAATAATAATCCATTTTTTCTATTTATTTCTGATTACTTTTGCCTCAAAATGTACTCAGTAAATAGGTTGAATAGTGTAAGCGATAGTATGCATCCTGGTCGTAATCTCTTTTGTGTGTTAAACCATTATGTAAGCCCTTTCTCCACACACACAAGCTTCTTTCTTTCTGCATATACTGTGATCAAATTTGTAATTCAATAGTGTGCATTATTATCTTTAGTATTTCAATAATAATTTAGGTTTCACATGTTGAAAGACTTTTGAATAGACAATCAAGCAGAAATAGCTGGGTTTTTTCCTTATTTTCAGTCCATGTTCAAGGTTAAATATTTGATCTCCTTTTCCACTATTGAGTCTGAATCAAACTTGGGTTAGACGGGCGTCTTCCTGAAAGTTTTAGAGCCCTTTTTTTTAATAATTTCTAATAGGGTCTTACTAATTATTGGTATGGTTCTATAATAAGAGCACATCTTTAAGTCTCCTTTTTTAGAAATCTGTAAAAAAAAATGGATCTTGCCATTCTTCAGGCCAAATTTCTTTTCTCTAGATGGTCCTCCTTGCCCTGGACTTTCACTTGTATTTATCCTCTCGGTATCTATGTAACCATTATCGGAGGCTCTCGCTTCTGGTACTCTATCTGCTTAACAAAGACTCTAATTCCCCACCTATCGATGAGGTTGATTCTTAGACTTGTTGATCGCCTTTACATGTTTTGATACTATATTCTTTTTCATCAGACAGCTTTATCTCAATCTTCAGTTGGTATCTTTCTGTCCCTCACTTGATTACTGTTAGACTAGGGATGAAATAATTGACAAAACTCATGCCTTCAAAAATGGTTGGCATTGTTACTATATTTGCGAGCTCTATTAATTAAGTTTTCAATTATGACTTTTTGCTGTGTCATCTTTAACTGATTTATCTGCTTCGTTGTCCATCTGCTTTTATTCCGCTGGTAAAGTACCGTGTTTTTTCTTATCATCTCTTTTCGCTTTTGAATTTTCTCTAAGGAGGTGTTGCTGTTTTAGTGGGGTTTTTTTCCTCTTCCTTTTCGTTCCTTTTCTTTCCAGGTGTTGTCATGCTCAGGCGTTTCTTTAAAGCATTTTCAATTGTTAATACGATATCTATTAGGTCCGCTTGATCAGCTTTCTCTAAAAGTTTTTCAAAATGTTTTCCTACTTCGATCGTTTACTGTGCATTCAGTTTAGTATCACTTAGGTCACATCTATTTGGTTGCTCTATTTTGTTATACAATTTGCAATGTAATCTCGGCCAAGAGCAATTCATGGTCTGTTCCACAGACCGTACCTGGTATATTACGTATTGTGCCATGCATCTCCAAACTTCTCAAATCGAGACAACCAGACGCACAATATCTCCTATGGCGGTATTCGTCAGGTCTAAGGCTTCGTGAGAAATGTGTATCAGATTTCCTTCACCCCCTCCCCGACACTGAAAAAGGGCTATGGAATGAGATTGCAGATGTTAACTAAGCGAAACCTGGCCCTGGCTGCTACAACTTTAATTAGAATCTACCAAATTGTAAATATAATTTTGCATATTTTTATATTTTATGTATCAGTTTGATATTATTCTGAATCAAAAGAATTGATCTTCTAGTAGTTGTCAGTGTGGCATTTCATTGGCGAGTCAATACTCTATCTAGCCTCATCAGTCAACACGCAGTCAGTCACAAGGCATGACGGGAAACCTGTAAGATTCCGCCTGCCGAAAACAGAGAGAGCATTGTCACCGCCCGTCCTGAAACAAAACACCATACTCCTCATATCGTGACATTCATTATTATTATTATTATTATTATTATTATTATTATTATTATTATTATTATTATTATTATTATTATTATTATTATTATTGTTGTTGTTGTTGTTGTTGTTGTTGTTGTTGTTGTTGTGTTTTAGCCACTTTGCCTCACCATTTCAGTTTTGCTATTGAAAAGAAAAAAAAAATTGACAGACTTACCACAAGGGTTTTATTCAGGGTGTTATCAGTCTAAACATTAAAAAAAAGTGCTTGATATGATCAGAATTGTTCGCTAACTTGATAGGAAAACTAGGTATTGTGCGATCTTTGCACTGAATGGGCAGGTGGTGAACGCTCTTATGAAATGGAAATGCGATACTTTTCTCACAATTTTTTTATATCGTGTATTTTTTTTATATAAAGCGGCGCGCTCACTGTATGGGCTTTACGCGTCATTTTTTTTCTTAATAACATTAACAACATTTCTGGGATTTGAAACAAACAAGGTGTTCTTAAATCCAATGAAAAATAAGTTTGTGTGTCTTTAGAAAGTAACAAGTGATATGTTTAATTACTTCTCAAGTGAAGGTCAAAGAGAAAAACTATTTTTTTTTTAATCTGGCGCAAAAGAGAGCAAATTCTTTATGTAATAGCTTTACTATATTATGTTTGCTCCATAAGGAATGTCGTAGAAGCATACAACTTACTAGAGACGGACGGGTAGGAATGAAATGAAATCAATGTCGAAATAAGGATCAATTATCTGAATTAGGTGATCACCAGTTTTTGAAACGTCTTGACAGTCTGCATGATTGTATACCTGCTTGGTAACATATTATAAGTTCACACACTTTATTTCTGTTGTTCCTGTTTTTTCTTCTTTTTTATAGCTGTTTTTTTTTTCTACCTTCTGTTCGATTTGAATGTCTTGTAGTTCTCCTTAAGGCTTTTCAAGAGCATCTATTCGAAAAAAAACATGTTTTGGACAAGAAGATCATGGGTTCATCTCCTCTTTATCTACTATGTTATAAAGATCAGTTGTCGTAATAATGCAGACAAATCTAATTGACATTTTTGAAAAAAAAAAGAGTGAACTGAACAGAAAAAAAGAAATAAGCACATCTCCGCCATCATCAGATTAACTTTATGCGAAAAAAAATAACTGATAGTTCTCTAATTATTTTTTTTTCTTTTCTGGTTTTAAATACTCCATCAATAAAAATAGTAATGGCTACAATTTTCCCTCAATTCTTCTGTCGCACAGCAAATGGCTTCATACACGCTCGTTTCTACGTAGACGGAAACCTTGAAAGCTTTCAACGTCAAAAATTGGAGAAGCTGAGGGAATATGTTGCTCGTCTGCTCGGTGTGCCAAAGGTGAGACAAGCAGAAAGTGGGAGGTTATCAGAGGAAATTATATAATTGCATCAAAAATGATATATTCTCCAAAAGCCAATTATCTACCTTACTGCGTTTTTGTTAAAGTTTTCTCAAGTACGATCACAACATAAATCAAGTACTGGAATATTGCAATGCAAGTTGACATAAAATGACTGATGAATGTTAACGAATTTATCAAAACTTGGTTTTATATATAAATATATATATATATATATATATATATATATATATATATATATTCCTTATATTTATTTTTTTAAGCTTTGAAAGTGATCTCTATTTATTTTTCTTTCCGCAAGAAAGACAAAAACGATTTATTAATTAAATATGGATGGAAAGGAGGGAGGCCTTCAAGTGATTTTTATAAGATAATGTTAACTGTCAGCTGTTGATGATAAAAAAAATGAATAACGTTTCTCTGAAAGGTTCTTGCTTATTTAGGTAGCAATATAATCCTGCATTCCAACCAGTCCTTTGTCAGCCCGATAACGTTGTTGTTGGTATCTTTCTTTATTGCCCATAAAACTTCCAGTGTCAGTTATTCTTTGATTATCTCTATTGTGTTTGACTTCAATGTTCCCAGTGTTTACTAGATGCTCTAATTTCTTGTGTCGGCAAGTGTGTAATTGAAAACACTGTTGTTTTCATCTTATAATTTTGATAAATTATCTTTTAATATTGGTTTCGTTGAATCTCCCCCATCTTTAATGACCTTATTTATTCATCTGTTTCTCAGAATTGATTCACTCTGTGGTATGTGTCTTTGGCCTTAGTTATATTTTTTTTCCTTATTTCACTTGTCTAGTGGCACGAGCTACTTAAATTTTGTAAGCTCTTTATTCTTTCTCGTTTGAAAATCAGATGTCATGTGATACTTGGCGATTTATTTGAGATCATCATGCATTTGATTTTCTCGGCGTTCAGCGACAGACACATTATTAATAGCATGCCAATTTATGAAAAGATGATCACCTCAGAAACCCAAAACATTGCACTATAAACCTATTAGAAATACTTACAATAATATGGAGTGATTGGTTTCGAAGACAAAACTACACTCTTACTGTGTGGGCATGTCTAGTGAAAGTGTCTTTCAAGGTGCGGAAAAGAACGATGGCAGATTAGTGATAAGAAAGGCAGTTGGAAAATTTCATTACAAACGTGACTCAATGACGGTCTCTGTCAGTGATATATTTTTTGGCCAAAAAAAAAAAAAAAAAGAAAAAAAAGAACATTGGAGAAAAATAATTTTGTTCCTTTTTCTGCAAAAATGTGTATTAGCAACAAAATGCAGAAGCCCTTAGTGCACTCGAAACAAAAAGCAGGGATAAAAAAAAACCCAAAATAAACAAAATCATTGTCAAGGACTATAAGCCAGTTATACTTGGAGCAACTTTTGACATGGAAATAGCACATTTGTAACTCTTGAGAAAGATTTAATTGCCTCTAAGCGTTATGAAACAGATTTGAAGCTCACCATAGAGTGCAGACCGTACAGCCTGAGAAATCTTTAAAATAAAAGTAGCTCCGACAGCTGCAAATACAGGACAATACAGAATTGGACGATATGCTAAACCTTGACTCGAGCATGAAACCGCCCTTGAATCAATGCTACTCACACTACTACTGAACTCAACAATGATGGACATAAAATCTACAGCTGTTCTTGATATTTAGAATTGAGGGATCAGAGACTGATCAAGATTGAATAATACAGATCCTAGACTTTACCTTCAGAAGGAATGGACTACAGACACAGCCGGAGAGAAGGTATGGCGTAAATACAATATTCGAGCGGAGGGCATTGTATGTATTTTAACCAAAAATACTAAATAAACTACAAACAAAATTTAAACTTCACCTAGAAGGAGAATAGAAACAGTACCGACAGAACACTCCGTAAGTTCTCTCTCTCCTACAGATGCCTTATTTATATCTTCTTAAAGAGCAGAAGGTTTCAAATTGCAAAGAATGGGAGAAAAGGCCAAAAAAAAAAATCTCATTTAAAAGATCCACACAAAAATGACTATACGTCTAAACATCTGCATAAACGGTTTTTCTCAATAGTTGTATTAATGTTTCTAAACATCGCTATCAGTGTTAATATATGTATCACTGTTTTCCACCGTTGTCCTTTGTTACCCCTTAAAATTGTGCATTTGACTGTCTCTACCCCATCCCCNNAAAAAAAGGAAATGTTATAATCGTCATTATTTTATATATTCTGAGATTGAAGGGTCAAAATGCTGTTTTTATCTATTCATCAGTCCAAAGTGTATTGCCTACTGATTTCTAAAACTATTAATCACACTCCATGAGACACTATTATAATAATCATATTTCAAACGAAAAAATGAAACAATATTCTTTTTGAACTTGTTACATACTGAGGCTTTTACATCGGAATTTCAATAGTAATGAAATTCTTTGCTTTGGGCTAAATAATTCCAGTAAAAAAAAAAATTTAAAGTTTAGTAGTATGGTGTTACAGGGAAATCAATCAGTAATCAGCAATTAGTATGGGTAAAAACTGCGCTTGAAATTTAGCTGATATTTTTAAAAAATTATTCATTCAAGACTAGGTTGCGAAATTGCGACGGGTATTTTCAATTAAAAGTTTGCTCAAATTTTTGCCAAATTTTAGAAAATTTACACTTTGGTCACGTCTATCAAGGCTCATAATGTAGTAAACCAGAACGCATCTTAGCATGAGTGGAACTTTTTTCTTGTCAAAAAGTTTTCTTTCATTGGGTATGCCTTTTCAGGAGTTCATATTCTTGGTTGGGGTGGAAGAAGGAAGTGTCATCTTGACGTTTATGATTTCTGAGCAGTACGCTGACCAACTAAAGGATCTGTTTGAGAAACACAAAGATGGTTTTCGTCAGTTTGGAGTGGATGGAATCCGTGTTGTTGACCCGCCTACAGTTGATGGTAAAGATATTTTATTTTTATAGGAAGACTTAGGAAAAACCGCAAGTACTGTTTTTGTTGTTTTATAAACGAACCAAACGAATTTTAAGTCATAAATTCCATAATTCAAACTTCTCATTTCCAATGACTACAGCGCAATAATGTTGTAAGACGAGTAGGTAGGTAACAGTTTAAAATGTTTAATAATAATATTGTTTGTATTGCCCAGGAAATTTGATTTTATCTTTTCAAAAATGTTGAAACTTACAAACTTACAAGCACGATACTTAATCAGTTTTTCTGGGTCTTTGAGATTGTTAATATTTGCAAGCCTAAAGATACAATGTTAACAACTACGCAGTCGTTGTTTTCAACTTAACTGCCTGAAGCATGGTAGCTGTTAGGACTATTGTAGTCATGTTTTATGTTAGCTGAGTAGAGTGAATGTTTGGTGTGTGTGTTGTGATTGATAGTTCAGCTCGTGACAGCTCAAGCCGGACGGGACTGCAGATTGGCAAGATTTTGGCTGCAAGAGATCACTCCATTTTCGTCGCTTGGATAGAGCGGACGTCCATTTTAACACTCCTACGGCGGAGTCAAAAACTATCCTGGAGGCTGTGTGCCTATGCAGACTTGTGTATAAGTCTATGAATTTTATATGAAATTACAAGATTTGAGAACGGTATTGTATTACCTGCATTGTCCCTCGCGTAAGGGTTATCGTCCTGTGTGGACTAGTGATTGAATTGTGACAGAAAGCAGTTAACAAAGTTACGGTTGAGTATGAGATCTCAGTGACAGTATTTGACAGTGTTGAGAACGTAAATAGCTGAACCCAGTTGGACTGGTAATTGTTGAGAACTATAAGTGTATATTTGGACCCCGGACTATTGTCTCTATTTAAGTGCTGGACCTTGGATCTATTCTACTGCAAGCTCAACGGACGGGAATCACCGATGGATTTAGTTTAGAAGCGTGTGCTTGTGCGAGTGAACTTAAATATATATATAATATTATTTAGATCTATTAATTATCGCGGTAAATTATATTTCTAAGCTGTATCTAAAGATCATACCTATTAATTCCTATAAGCACCTATGTGTCTATTGATCTAAGAAGTAATTTGAGGAGAGTTTTCTCGCGAGTGGATTTAAACGGTACTACCTTATTTAATTGTATAAGATTACGTAACGCACTCTAAGTAGTTCCATTGTTGCGCCTGCGTGCGTGGACTTTTGTATTTGTCTCGCCTCATATATCTCTGTCTACTTCTTTGTGTGCCTGCCCTACTTCTTTATATTATTATTATTATTATTATATAAGTTTCCTGTCGCTTATTCCCGGTGTTCCGCCTTTTATTTGGTGTGTCCTTCTTGTACCCTGTGCAGTCGTTTGTTATATCTCTATTCCCTAACATCTGGAGGGGACACAGTAAACTTAGCCTTGGGGATTTAGCTCAGTGGAAGAGCATTCGATTTCTTTTATAGTTAGTGGTCTAATTGTTTATCTTGTTATTGTAAGACCTATAAAAAATCTGGAACTTAAGTAAAAAGAAGGAGATTTTTAGAACCTATGCAGTAAAGTTTTGCGGTTGTCAGGTCTCTGAATTGTGATTCAATTGATTGTTATTAACCTGTGCTTTTGTTTTCTCTCCATGGAGAGATTTTACATTTTTTTGATCAAACATGTTAGTCTTGTCAAAGAAATCCTCTTGAAAACACTCATCCAAGTTAAATAACACACAAAGATCTAAACAGTGTAATAATTGCAGAGACGGATAGTAAAAAGTAGTAGATCTGTTTAATCCTACGTATTGAGGTTTTTTTAAGTATTATCGAGGAATAGCAAAAAATGGTCCCCTCTATCTATAGTACCTAAAGAATTTAGCAAGTCCAGCGTTTGGAAAATAGGTGACTTTCTTTCTCTATCATTCTCTTTCTCTCTCTCTCGCTCTCTCTCTTTCTCTCTGTCGCTGCCTCTCTCTCTTTATTTTTTTGTGTGTTATTTTTTGGGTCTGCTTAAATTAAGAAAAAATGATCCAATTAAATTTATTGGTAAAAATATCTCAGTCTTCTATATTTGTCACACACCCATTTTAACATATCCAACATTAAATTAGTTTAGAGCAAAACATGGCGGATATAATTAACATGAATCTGTCTAACCCAAAGCGATTAATTGTTTTCAATGCATTCTTGCTTAACGTAATATTTTCAGATATAGCAACCAAGCAGATTTCATAAAACTTATATTTTTAGAACTAAAACATAAATCTTTTTAAGAACTGTCTCAATCCCCCCATCATCGATGTGCCTAGATCTGGATCTTTTTTTTTTTTACAAAAAACGTACACTCTACTAGACTCGAACTCTAAAATTAACTTATTCATAGATTTCTATGGAAACAAACTTTGTGCACAAAAACTTTGCGTCACAGCGCAAAAAGTTCTGGAACGAGATTGTTATTATTTCCGGTATGTAGTTGATTCAAAAACAAAAGAGACCGAGTTGAGAGTTAACTAGATCTAATATTCTTTTAATAATAAAATCTAAAAACTGTAAAGAATGATGTTTATTGCCTTTTAAAAATGTCAACGTAAACGTATGTGTGTATCACTGCTACTTTAGTCTTCTGGATTTTATTGGTGCTCCATACAAATTTCTAAAAGCGTTCAATTCATTTGTATAACAATATAATAATGTGGATAAGAAATAAAAATCTTCCAACGCTAGCATGAATGGAAAAAAAATCCAATGGCATAACGTACGATTCAATGTTAGAGTATATATTATCTTTGGATAAATACGGTAAAGATGATTTGACCATTAATTGATGATGACAAGTGTAATAGAAAATCTTATTCGTATTTGTTCATACTTATATAAGAATAAGTTTTCCAGGTAAAACGAACAAAAGATGAGGGTGATGAGGAGATGGGGTAAAAGGAGAGGGAAAAGAAAGGAGGTGGCAGTGCAGAAACAGAAAAATGGGGATGAGAAGTAGTGAAAACAGGAGAAGGAAATTGTGTTTGAATACATTGGAGTTGCTTTTTATGTTATCGTGTTGGAAATCGTTAACGAAAAAGGCATAATATTCTTTATCGATACACAACAGAACAATCCTTGGATCCACGGGCAGAACGTGAAGAGAACAAAGAAGACTTCTCTACGCGTGAGTATTATTCAGCGTTTCATTATCTTTTAAATTCGACTGGTGTGGCATTGAAGCCTTGTAACGAGAGTGATATAAAAAGACTTTTTTTTTTAATGATAGGACTTAAACAGTTTGAGAAATTCTGGTAGGCCTTTCAAAATACTAAATTCTTATTCAAAAGCACAATACAGTTTGAGGTATCGGCATGTCAAAAATTTTTGAAATAAAAAAAATCACAAGTGACCCTGTGTGACCACGTTGGCTTTTGTGAATTGAGTGTAAATCTAGACTATAAACAGCTGATCTTCTGATATTGTCTTGTTATTTATAATACATCATAAATCGGTCCGGCTAAGCCTATTCAATCTAATAGTGCTATTTTTCTTTGATATTTTTTACCGCTTTAGATCAGACTCTTTCTATATGGTTATTGAAGTTGTGAAAAATTGTATACAGTAAGTTTTTAGATTATTTTCTAGTGGCCAGATAAGCCAGAATGATTGGGTAATGTTTTTTAAGTTATACAAAAGCATTCTTGACACCCTCCATCACAAACATTAACAGTCTCGTATATAAAGACATGTATGAATTACTGCTTATTGGAAGATGATAGAGAACGAAGACAACTCAAAGTATGTGAATCTCTTGTTATAAACTAAGATCAAGAAAATGAGTATTGCTGCATTTTAAAAAAGGAATAGTTTTAATATTTTTTTTTTATTAATTGTGTATTTGGCCGAAGATTCATTCATTATTTTATCCATAGCTTTGATGCATAATAAATTAACTGATGCGAAGAATTGGATATTTTTGTATCTTCTTTTAGGTTGGGTTGGGTAACTTTCTTTCTGAGTAATTTGTACCTTAAACAGATTCACTCGTAACAAATATGCAAAGACGAAATATAAAACATTAAGTAAATATTAAATGAACACAGAATACTTCCTAATCATAAATAAAAATGACTATACCATGCAAAATTTAGTATACATAATTCTTTTTTGAAATATAAACCTCTTTATCTTCAAAAATAAATCTGCAGCATCACTGTCGTTTAAAACATGTGTTACTAAAGAAATATCGAATTCTGGCTTAGTTTTCAATGTAGTTCTGCAAATAACAAGTGTATGAAAAGGGTGATTACTTTTTGTTACAATTTTACAAATGTTATCGCAATTATTGGAAAAAGAGAAAAATGCGGTGAAGGAACAGAAAGAGAGGAAAGTTTTTTTTTCTTCTTGTTTTTTTTTTGCATGTGTGTGTGGAGGGGTGCGTCTGAATGGAGGTTTCAAAGGAAGAAGAGTATAAGGAGAAGAAAAAGGAGGGAGACAAAAAGAATGCGAGGAGAAGGAAAATACTAAGACGAGAAAGTTATAGCAAAGATATTACAAGTGTAAAGATACTCAGGCTAACTATTTTTGCGTGCACAGACTACTTGCAGCGCCACCAAGCCGCATACATGTATCGTCAGTGAACAGTCTCTTTCCTCCTTTAAAATATCGTGGTTTTTTTCCATCAATTATTCATTTTCGTTTCACATCTTTGATTTAAAAAAAAAAAGAAAAAAGCTAATAAATCTGTACAGTGTAATGTAATGAGTATTTGACACACAATTTTTTTTTTCTTTCTTTTCATTATCCAACACTCCATAATGATTTGCAATTTTCATATCCTTAAATAATGCAATGATTCTTTGTTACTCTATCCCTTCCTAGATCTATTCTCCTTTCCCCTTCCCCTTCATCTCTCTGAGTCTCTCTCCCCTCTCTCTCTCTCTCTCTCTCTCTCTCTCTCTCTCTCTCTCTCTATCTATCTATCTATCTATCTATCCATATCCATTCATCTATCTATCTATCTATCTATCTATCGCGACAAAATTTTCTTTTTCATCCTCATTCTTTTTCTTTGTCTCTGTATCTAGATCTATTCGCCATCTTTTTCTGTCGTCTATGAGCCGACCTTTTAATTTTTCGTCACCAATTTCAAAATAAAATGTCATGACACTCCCTTTAATTCTGTCACAAGTCAAGGCTAAATCTTTTTTTTTTTTTTTTTTTT
>BLXT01008132.1:120906-137565 GCA_019648995.1 Plakobranchus ocellatus
TTCCACACACACTCATACGTCAACCCTTATTCCCTCTTTTCCCCTTCCCACTTCCAGAAAACTTTGTAGACTCTTCCATCACACCTTATGACTATACATTTACATGGTAAGATCACCATTCTTAAGTCACTTGAATTATAGAGGTAAAATGAAGTGTCCAAAAGTCATAATTATAACATTTTGAAGATGAATAAAAAAACAGAGTAGTATTGCTATAGATGACTAGGAAACACTGTAATCATTGAGGAATATGACATGTAATAGTATAATGAGATGCTGAAAATTCATCAATTATGAATAAAGATAAATTTTCAACAAGTGTATTTTTACCAATGATTTCTTTGTTTGATATTGTTCATAGCTTTAAGTAAATTTTATTCGCATAATATTTGTTGCTACTGTTGTTAGTGTTTGCTTTAGTGTTGCTGTTGCTGTTGTTGTTGGTGGTGACGTTGTTGTTTTTATTATAATTAAAATATTGGTAGCATTGTTTTTTCAATAAATGATTCTATAGGTATAATTGTTATCAATCTTACCAGTTTTAAAATATTATCAATATTGGCTTCATCATCATCATCAACATCATCATCATCATCATTATCATCATCATTATCATCATCAACTTTGTCATAATTACAAGGGGCAGTAATAGAAGTAGTAGTAGTAGAGTAGCAAAAGCAGCAGCACAGCAGCAGCAGCAGCAGCAGCAGCAGCAGCAGCAGTAGTAGTAGTAGTAGTAGTAGTAGTAGTAGTAGTAGTAGTAGTAGTAGTAGTACTAGTAGGAGGAGGAGGAGGAGGAGGAGGAGTAATAGTGGTAGTAGTAGTAGTAATAGTAGTAGTAGTAGTAGTAGTAGTAGTAGTAGTAGTAGTAGTAGTAGTAGTAGTAGTAGCAGTTGTTGTTGTTGTTGTTGCTGCTGTTAATGTTGTTGTTGTTTTTGTTGTAATTTTGTCATCGTGGCAGCAGCAGCAGCGACATCATTAACATAAACAGCAGCAGCAGATTACCACTATACAGTGCCCAAATTTAATAACATTATGTATACGATATTAGCATTATTTGATTCCCAAATATCTAATGAGATATTACCCTCCCAAATGACATTTACTATTTCAGTTTTTGTAGAACATGTTATTATTAGATGGAAGTGTATGATAGTTGTGGAGCAATGGGGAGTAAACGGTAAAGCCATAAGAGTGGAACTAGGACGGTCGTTAATACTTTATTCATACTTCCAAACGTGACAGTATAAGCAAATCAAAACAAAGGCTTAAGAGAAAAAAATCACGTCATTGTGTGAATTTCTTGTATATTATAACTACACCCAAAAACCATAATCATCCTTGTACTAGATATTTGTACTACTTCGATTCAATGTCAGATTAATAACTTATAAGAATTTTGCATAACTACTTTCTCAAATATCTTATCAGATTTTTATACCTTACAAATGACATAAGTAGTTCTTTTGTACTTCTATCGTCTGAAATATTTTTTATAAGAAATCTTTGGGCTACCCAACTCCCAATTATATTATCAGGTTTTTTAAATATAATTATAGCTAAGAGATTACTACTACACAACCACCCTCCCAAGTGCTTTGCAACATTTTTTTAGTGTGTTTTATTTGTTCATCATGGATTTAGCCAACGCTTAAGAGCTATTTGATTAACCATACCATGTGGCTTTGCATTCCGCGATTCAAAACATTAAAAAAAGAACGCAAATCACTAGCTTTTGCAAGAAACAGGAATTCAATTAACGATTTTAGTTGGTCATGTAAGTCCTTCTTTAAATTGTAAGAGATTTCATGACTTGCTAAAGAACAATGCACAAAAAAAAATCTGCATTTATTAAAAGCAAACAAAAAAAAAGAACGACGTTGTTTGTGATCAAAGATTAAACGCCATAGAAATTGGATGCAACAGAAAACCACCAGAAATAAATACATACAAACACATACAAACAATCTTGAATGACATGATAGCTCTTGATACCCATCCTCTTCTATGAAAATAAATATAAAAAAAAAATAAAATAACAACAATTGAAGAAGCAATATTTACTTTCTTATTTTTTTTATTTACTTTGATAAAATCTTGGGGTTTTTTTATGTTGAAGGAACTGTTTGTAGTGTCGCAAAATTTTCATAACTGGTCGAGCACCGATACTATCTTTGGATATTGTTTTGAATACTTTTTTCATGCGTTTCGCTTTGGGATCTCAATTAATGGATTAAAATAGCAAAACTTTCAGGGAAAAAATCCCAAAATTGATACCATTGCAACTGAAAAGAACATATTGTAGAAGTAAGGTAGTTATACATATCATAACCTAAATTTGTGTTGTAATTATGAGCGCATTCTGCTCTCGATTAATACGCATCGATTTCGCATTTTTGGTAATGAAGCTGTCAATAATATCTACGTACTTTATCTGTTCAAAGAAAATTAATGCTTACAATTCGTTTTTTTTTTTTCTTGATATTCTTCTCTAACCTTGGGGGTTTGAATGCAGATCAAAGCTAATTAGTCTAGTGAATTTGATAGGACAGAGATGTTAATCAGAATGAAAAATATGTTATTGATCAGACGGTATAGAAAAAAGATATTATGAATGAATTGCTAGCAATAATTAGACGATAATTACCAATACTATTACTAATGCAGATCTAGCTGAGCTTTTACGATGCTCTAACTTTTCGTACTGTATTTTGTTTCTGTTCCCGCATTGATCTCTTTGTCAGCTTTAAATAAAATTGATATCGATAGGCTTTTCAGTGTTTTATTACAGTACCATTGCTGCTGTCATTGTACTTAAATGATCGCAGATTTACAGCTGATAATAATGCTTAAAATAATAAAATTGATGATGATGAATAAGGAGACGGAAGAGGAGGAGGGTGATTAGGAGAACGAGCATGCGGATAATAATAATAATAAAAGGATGTGAAAAAGTCTTAAAAATCGAAATAATTGGAAGTGAATTTGAAATTGATGACAAAAAGACAGAAAAGTAAGAGATTGTGAAGAAGAAAAAAACAATAATAAAAAGAAAATGACTGGTGATGATGATGATATAAATACCGGTAATTAACCAGATTATGATGACAATAATAATAATGATAATGATGATGATGATGATGATGATGATGATGATGATGATGATGATGATGATGATGATGATGATGATGATGAAGATGATGATGATAAGACAACAAAAGACTTGTTTTGTCTTTTCATCATTACTGAATTGTTTACTTCGTCTTGAGCCAAAAACAGTGTTAGATTAAGCATCGCACCTGGAAATAGGGACTATAGCTCTGCATTCAAAAGAGGCATATTTTTTCTTTAACACTCAGAGATAGTATCCCTAGGTTACCATATTTCGGATGCTAATAATTTGTTTTGAGCATTAACATTATTTCATATTCAGAGTAATGTTAAGATTCCTAAGCTAACTTTTAGATCTAGATTAAGTCTATTCTTCACAAAAGAATCTTCAAAATTTAGTGAACGCCGAGATGAAAGCTATAAATCTAGACTCTTGGTTGTCTCTTTTAGAATCTAGTTTCCAATAGATAGATTGTAAAATGTTGATGGTGACTGAATCTATAAATCGTACAAAATTGAGAGGCTTTGAATAGACGCTACGATAATATCAATGTTTTAAAAGGGGGAGAGAGAGAAAAAAGAGAAAGAATGAAAGATAGGTAGATAGATAGATAGATAGATAGATAGATAGATAGATAGATAGATAGATAGATAGATAGATAGAAAGAGAGAGAGAGAGAGAGAGAGAGAGAGAGAGAGAGAGAGAGAGAGAAACTGGTGTGGTAAAAAATAGAGCTTGCTTTAAATCTTGTGTCACGCATGTTTTTAGAACAACAATATTCACCCCGGTAGTTTTAAATAGTGTGAACGCTCGGTCTGGGTTAAGCTGATTTTACTTTGCACGATAAGTTAAAATCGTGCTAACGGAGGCAGTTCTAATCTTAACCTTCCCACAATTATGTCGGTGTCTTTCAATCGCGAGAGCAGACTTCATCTATTCCGGGAAACAAATAATGCCCAGGAAAGTTGTCAGACTCTGAACGAGGTCTGACCTTTCGAGTCAAATCTGGATATTAAAAAAGAAAAAGAAAAATAAATCTTAAAATGAAACCGTCCCTGAAGTATACCTGCTCACTTCCACTTTCGTGTTGTTTCCAAAAACTAAATTTGTGGAAGGTTTAGGTTCTTTTTATAAATATCATTTATTTTTCAACTTCTAGCTCTATTACCATAGATTACCTCTATAAATGTTCGCTTTTCAAGTGATAATGAAAAAGCTTTTGTTTTAGACGAGTAAACCCATTGGTTTCCCCCCCCACAAAACAAAGTTTGTTTCCATTGATTTTCAGACAGATATATGAATCTGAGAATTCAAGATTGGAAAATATTGAGGTGGAGTATACAGGCGCAATTGTCATGAAGATTTGGACAAAGAAGGAGCAGAATAATAATAATAATAATAATAATAATAAACCATAACCAAGTGATGATGATGTTAATGATCGCTATAAAATTTTAATGATTATGATGATAGATATTACAATCCTTCAGATGTCAGGCCTTGTGCAGGCATCGACGAGCATGGTCCTCCATTTCACTCTTTCATCAGCCAGCTGGATAAACCTGTTGTTGGGCACATGTTTCCTTGTGGCATATGCATTCAGACTGAGGGATTTGATGAGATGATAGATATATCTGAGATTACATGGTGGATATGCATACTAGTGTCACAGTGTCATAAGAATGTTCTTTATAATGCTTTTTGTTTTATAACTCAATTAGTGTTATATCAAAATAAAGGAGATATAAATTAATGTAATTGTGCCAGTATTTTCTGCAACAAAATTATGCCAAAGATCGTCACCAGATCTAAATCTAGATCTAGCCAATGACACATTGATATAGATATAAAAGCTTGAATCTAAACCTTTGCTTCCAGGCAATGAATCAGAACCTAGAATCAAGATCTAAAATTCGAATAACCAAGATAATGAATAATGCCCCTTTTGCCCATCTAGAATACAGTTCAGAATGAAAGTAAAAGCTACAATGAGGACTTGAATCTAGACCTGTAGACCTCATCAGGCCAGCCAGTTCTATGCAATGACGCCTTGAATTAGTTAGCAAAGCTAAAATCTAGGCCTTCATTTCCAATTCAGGTCAGAATGAAAGTCGTTGATTAGTGTACCTCCATGGCCGCAATGTAAACAATCTTAAACCATAACTTTATATATTTTAAAAGTAAGCGACATGGCTGAACGTAAAATTCGAACTTATATTTTGAGGAAGCAATAGAAAAAAAATTAGAAGGGGGTAGAATTCGGACTTCTAGACAAAAACAGTGCACCCTTATGCCACAGGTAATCTTTCATACATAATTTGAAGTCATTCTGCACTGAGGTTCAGGAGTTTTACGTGGCATAAAATTCAAAATAAACGAATATAGATAGTGAGCAAAATGGTAAGACCTTAAACCAATCTGGCGTCTTATTCTAGAAAATATTATTTAAAAAAGTAAAATGAAATCACTAAAAGCATCGAATTACTTGCTCCCTCACTTTACACCCTGCACAGGTACCAATCATAGAAAGGGCAGAAACTCAGGAAAAATACAAAACCCATGAAAGGAAAAAAAAAAAACCTTTCAGTAGGCCTACACAATGTTTCCTTTTTAGGCTTCTTTTTTAATCTTAGATGTGAACTTGATTTCCATGCTGTGTCGATTCATGCCCAAATATGCTGTTGTTTTGCTTGTTTCCTTTTAGCTTTTAGAATTTATATCCTTTTTTATCACTAAAAATGTCTTAATGGCGTATTGTCAAATTTTATAGACTGGGTTGCTCCACTTTGTTTGAATAGATTTGAAGTTGGTAGCCACGCTCTTTGACTAGACCATACTTATTTCTTTTCTTCAATTGGCGCAGCATTTTCAAGATCCTTAAACATAATTATATTTCTTTGTTTTAAAGAGTGCATGTTTTATAATGCTTTTCTTTTTTTTTCTTCATTGTTTTCCACAGAGTGTTTATAAAAATCACTCCTTTACAGAGAGAAAGTTGATGGAGTGTTTATATCCATGAATATTTGATTCTCAATAATACTTCGTATTGAGAACACCAATCTTTATTTCTTGTGGCACATAAAATACATCTTAAGTTGCAGTTCCCTAAAGAATTTCAGGAGCGGCTTTCACGCAGTGGCAAAACTGTATCCAACATGAAAGCGGGTTAATTGTTCAAGCGTTTCGGCATAGTTTTAGGTTATAATGGCTAAGAAAAATTTGATGTAACAATTTTTTTTTTTAATTCAGAAGATAATCATATAACAACCAAGAGACAGATAGAAACATCACTAATTCTGCTTTATTCGGAGTTTTAAAGTGCAGCTGTTAACGAATACACCCGGTGCTGTCTAAATTTACATGGAACTTCTATCAGGGGTTCTAACTCACCATTAAACCCCAATACCCGACTAAGGCAGAGGCCTGTATCCCCATTGATGGTGAATAGCTTATGTAAAACACACACACACGCACTTTTTTCTTAGTACAAAATATGTATAGCACCTTTGAAGACGCAAAAAATATCTCTTTTGCCCCCTTAAAGAGCAGACTTAGGAAAAAATATTTTGCCTAATATTTTTTTTTTCCATTCCTGCTTTAGTAATTTCTTTTCAATCTTGATTAACACCAGTTATATCTTTTTGGAAATGCTTTGTGCTGTCTCCCCCTGTCCCTCCCCCCTCCATCTTTTCCCTTTTTGGGACTCCAACCCAGCCTCTTTTGTCTTGGAAAAGTTCTCGCATAAAATGGGACGCACAGTTACGCCGGACTATGCATCGCAGGGAGCTTTCACAATAGAGCAGTCTCTTGACCTCTACGTGACCTATGGGGTCAATAGCAAAATAATGTTATAGGGGGACAAAAGAGTGAAAAGACAAGTAGCGACGGTTTCGGACAATGACACTGTCAAAAAAAAAACAACAGCAGCAATAGGAAAATAATCACCTGGAAGCAGAGAGTGAGAGATTCTAACAAGGGAAATGATCGTGCGTTTTTTTTTTTCAATATAATTTATCTTGATTTGCGCATACACTCTCCTGTTCTCCTCTTTGCTTTGAGAGTGGCTGTTGGTTTCTTGGTCAGTCTGTCTTTCAATCTTTCTGTCTGTCTATCTTTTTTTGGGTCTGATTCTCTCTCTTTACCTCTCCCCCTTTCTCTCTTTCTCTCTCGCTCCCTCTCTTTCTCTGTCTCTTGTTTCCTTCCTTCTTTATCCCTATTTTTTTTATCCTCCTCTTCTTGTCCTCTTTCTCTCTCTCTTTCTTTTTCTGTCCCCTCTCTAATTTTTACGAGTTGTGTTTTTGTTCAGATAAACAATTAGAAAAAAAATACAAAACAAAAAAAAACGAAAAAACCGTCAGTCTCAAACGTACACGAGAGTAAATTGATTTTTGTAGGAATTGAGAAGATTTCAGACTTTTTATTTCTAAAGCACTTGATTACCATTTCCTTTTTTGTTTTGTCTCCGCATCGAACAAGTTAACTAAGATAAGATGCCAAATTTCGCCACGCAGAAAGAGCTAGAAAACAGGCAACATGATGGCAATATTGTGGAAAGCGCTGTTCTCCGTAATAGTTGGTATGAAAAAAAAACCATCCAATTTATAAACTTTTAGACATAGAATAAATGACAATGATGTGTTTATTACAAAATCACATTTCAAATCTACTCTCACACACTAAACTATAATAACAAACACTTATGCTCACAGATTTTCTCCCTCTCTCTGCCTCACTCACTTTCTCTCTCTCACTCTCTCTCTCTTCCCTTTCTCTTTTTCTCTTTCTTCGCTCTCTCTTTTCGCTCTATACAGCAATTATGTGGCAATTCATACCAACCTCTCTCTCTCTCTCTCCTTCTTTCACCTCTATTAATTGTTTAAATGCTGCATTAGGTTTTTTTTATTAAGAACAGTGTGCCTATGGATTTTTGTATTTACCTTATCTTACTGCATGATTTTCTATCACAATTTTACTCTTCTGTTTACCCATTTCATGATGAGTAGATGGCTCTTATGGGGGTAAAAGAAAAGTTTTTTGGTTTTTTTTTTCCCTGACCGGAGTCTTTTTGGAATGGCTGCAGCCTTGTAGATTGTGCATTAGATAGTGGCAACCATCCAGATGGGCACTTTTAAAATAATGCCTTTTCTGCCTAGCTTTGCACTCACTGGTCAATTTTACCTACACAGTTATTTCTTTTATCCCCAGCCCACATTCTCTTATTATGCACCCAGTGCACTAAAAACGTTGAGCCTCTTTCTGAATTTTTTAGTAAAGAATTTTTGATAAACATCAAATTGTCAGTGGTTCTACATTTAACCATGCTCCACCGCTGAAGACTTTTTATATCGCTATGAGGTATTGACAATCATCTGATTCTAGTTTTTGATAAGTATTCACTTATGGCAACCAGAGAGAAGGGTAGTAGTATGATATTCTTTAAAACTCTGCGAGTTATTCTTGTGAACTTAAATGATCACAGTCCCAAATTTCTGTAAAGAATTATTTTAGCCTCGCCAGTATTATTCTTTTTCCTTATGCCTTAAAAAGCTTTGTATTATCAGGTTTAGTCCAGATCTAGTCAGAAACAAAAGATCTTCAAAACGATAATATAGCTTGAATCGTAAAAGGCATCCTGTTAATTTTGTTTTCTTTTTGTGGCTTTATTATCGTGGAGATTTTTTTTTCAATCTAACGAATGCTCCAAAACAATAATTACTGCTCGCCTAGCCATTTCTTTCAAAAGAAAGAAACGTTTCTTTTTTCCCTGAAATATCTTGCTTGTTTTGCAAATACCCAACATTATTTTTTTTTCGTCGAAAAAATAAACGTTAGAAGATCATTGAATCAAATGAATCACATGTTTACTATGATTTCTATATGTAGAAGCTTTAAACTGTATTGAAGTTATCCATAATATTAAAAAAAAAAAAATAGCTTCTTCATTGGGATCTCTCTACCATAGCCAGGTGCAGATCTATTACCCTTTCTCTGACATTGGTGACATAATTGGCGGCGAAAGATTGCAAAGACATCTCAGTTAATCTAGATAGGATATTAATTTAACACAGTCAGTGTTGACACAACATATTATGTCCAATCGATCAGGTATGTGGCAATACCTAGGGTGAAAGTCAATGGCGGCTTTGTAGCTCACACACAGACACAAACTTCGAAAGACTCAAGTTAACACTACATCTATAGGTCTACTGTCAACGTGAAGCATCAGACTCCACTAATAAGCTAATGGTTGGTCAGTTTACTGGTTTATGTATTTTTAATCAAACCCCGGAATTTGTGAACATTTACGTAATATACGAAAAAAAAATATTCCTGTTTCTCAAAATGCAAAATGCTACAAGACGGTCATTTTTTTGCTATCTTCGTTTGCGACATTGTATTAATTTTGATTTTTTAAGGTAATTAGAAAACAGCGACATGACGTACTTATTTGAAGGTACCGGGTAAGCTTTTGTCACTATTGCGCGTCGGTCGTATTCCCCTCATCCATGTGAGTGTAAATCTGTTACAAAATATGTATTTTATTTTTGGCTCTTGTTTGTTTTTATTTCGGCTGGCTGGTGCTAAGGGTGATTCATGGTAGAGAAACAAAGTGACTTTTGCCTTGTCTTTTATTATTCATCTTCATTAGAATTTTTTTTTTTTTTTTTTTGGCACATATACACCATACGCTTCAACGTGATCTTAAGCTTTCTGAAGAAAAAGAAGAAGAAGAAGAAGAAGAAGAAGAAGAAGAAGAAGAAGAAGAAGAAGAAGAAGAAGAAGAAGAAGAAGAAAAGGAGGAGGAGGAGGAGGAGAAGTTGAAAAGGGAGGAGGAGAAAGAAAAGAACAGGACATGAAAAAAAGTTTAGCTTCACCTAACCATTACACTTTTGTTTAACAATTAGACAACAAATTATAAAGGTAACTTTCTTGTGTCTATAAACTTTTAAATCTAGCTTTGGCGTGATCTTGTCACAGATAATGAATTTTCCCCGTGTCTTCGTGAAGCATCCAAATTGCATTTAGCTTGAATAGACTTACACAAATGGTTAATAAATGTCCAAATTTTGATCAACTATGAAAAGCCGGCATTGCTCTGTTCTACGAGGATAATATAGAGAAAAATAGGTCAGCCTTAGTGCTAGACAAAGAATCACTTTCGTTCCCAATGACGTAGACTTAAATTAAATAATAAGAGAAAACCTAAATAATGTTGGCTCGTCTATAATATCCTAGCAAAGAAATGAGTGGCCAACTCCAGGTAAAACCCAAGACCAATGCAAAGAGTGCAACTTGTTCAGTTCATAACGGTGGAAAGAGAAGTACAAAATGACCTTGCAAATAAAAGAAAACAACAAAACAAAAAGAAACTTTATCTTGTTGTATATAGCAAGGATTAGTCCTGTGTGCTGGGCATCATATTCATACTGTGTCACCTTCCTTTGTTGACAACTCCAGAACCTCATTGAAAACAAAAATGTACTCTCCATTTGCCTCAATACGTTTCCATAACCAACCAAACTAGATTTTGTTTTCCCTTGACGTGCGTTAGCTATCCTAATGCTAGCACAACTGCTCTAGCGACCGAAAAAGCTTGCTTTCTGTAAAAAAAAAATCATGAAAAAGAAAAATGGTTACGTGTGTGTGTGTCTGTTATCGTCAATAAGTAAAAGAATAGCCATGGCCCAAGATACATTTTAAGAAAATGAAACCATTACTGGCAAATAGGAACAAAACTATGGAAACCAAAATAAAGGTATTGAAAAGATAATTATGTTTGGTCAGTACTATCATATTGTCTTGGACAATAAACAAGGAAACAGTGAGAAAACTAGAAGCCGTAGAGGTTTTTATCAGCAGAATAATGAGGATATGGATTGAAAAAAGTCCAATGAATCAGTAAGGAAAGAAGCTTATCTTAAAGGATCATTAATTAAAACCATAAGACGGAGGCAACCACATTTTTTTTTCCGTTTGCCGACACAAGGCGTCTAGCAATCACTGGTAAGATTAAAGGCAAACGCAGCAGAGGTAGACAGAGAATAACTTTTATTGAAACTTTTAAGTTATGGGCAATGAATAAGGGTAGCAAGAACAACTTTATGAGGTTAAATGAGAATAGGTTTGAGGTGGAGGAACATGATCGCCAATGTCTTTTCCAGACAAGGCACCTATAGAAGAATAAGTTTTTGTCAAAGCATGCATTTAATTGCAAGCATTTAGCTCGTGTCAAAGCCAATTCATAAAACAGCGTAAGACTATATTAACAAAACACAGTGATTATTTCAAAGAAGGTTGGCATTTATGCCGTAGCAAATTAAAGAGCAGTATCGTCCATACAGTTAACACTGACGATACTGCTCCTTTCGCTCTCAGTTGTGAAATGTTTAAACTGCTACAAATCTGTTTAAATTCTATTATTTCATGGGTCTTGATAAAATGGGAATTAGTGTGTTTGGACAAACTATTTCAAGGCTGCATACAAAATGTGAGCAAGTATCATCCACACAACAAAAAGGTTTTTTGTTTGACAAATTAGCCATTTTTTTGTTGTTGTTTTTTTTTTTTGTTTGTTTGTTTTATTTTGTTTTGTTTTGTTTTAATAGAATGGTCCGCTGTTCTCATTAAAATCTTAATATTTCTGGTTGTGAAGATTCACCTGTTAGAATTAGCCTTCCTCAGAACGTGATGTAACTTTGGGGTTCGGATTTTGTAATGCAAACAACTGATAGAAACCAGTTTGCTAAAATATGCGCAAAACATTAGGTTTAAAAATCTGATTGGGTCAAAAAATGCGCATGCCCATGTCATAGGATTTGTCTGGAAGTGCTCCTTGATGAGGATCTCTTTAGTCAGGTACACCTAGGCCTGCAGTTGCTAACACTCAAATAACTGCATTTGATTTTTTTTTCCTTTTCCTACGCAGTAATTTTTAAGATTATAATTTCCTTGTTTTCTTTTCATTTTAAATATGAGCTTTTTTCTCTGCTCTGCATTGTTATTCCCTTATAATTTGGGGAATTTGCAAGAAAGGCACGTTTCCTATTTTAATCTAGGTCTATATATTGTTTAGCCACTGACGGTATATCAACTTTCATATTGATTGGCCCGAATTTGTGTCCCAATAGTAGTATGAATTTAACAACACATGTTGAACAACTATGTTTTTTCCAAAGGCAATCTAAGTAAAGAACAGAAAACATGTCTACAGCGTCATTTGTACAAAAAACAACTCACGTAGTGTTTCTTCTGAAACTAATTTGCGAGAAGAGTCTGAAATCTGTCTGACCGCGTGGCTTGAAATCGCTACAGAAAGCTCAATTTTTACAGGGCAAGTTCATTAACTACTTTGCCACCGCGGGCAGAAACATGAAATCTTAAACACAGAGAGGGCACAAAAGTCTCGCTATACGTCGGAACAGAGAAAAAAACAACAAGAAAAACGATTCTCTGGACAAATTATGAGGCTAAAAAGGAAGAGAGATGGCATGGGAATATATTGAAGACAATAGCGCTTTGCATCTCGTGGCGGAAATATTGGATAGCAAGAGATGATAATGATAATAATAAAGCTAATGGTGAGAGGGCAGTAACCGGGACTTTGTTTTTTGGGGGACGCTCAGTCTCCCACACCGTCGCTAGCTGCAGGGGTCACAAGTAGTATTGAGTGTGTGAACTCTGGCCAGTTTGGCTCGTGATGAATGAGAGGTAAAAAAAAAGACCAGTGCATCAACCATAAGATATAATTCGAAGATGCATCGTGAACTGTTCCCCCTTTTTTGTCTTTGCATGTGTGAACATGAAGCTATATGAACGTGCCTTACAAGAGAGAGAGAGAGAGAGAGAGAGAGAGAGAGAGAGAGAGAGAGCCAACCAAATTTTTTAAAAAGTCTGAAATTATCTATGGGAAGTATAGTGCAGTGGTGGTAGGAAATTACAGCTCCCTAATCATAACTTGATATTGTTTTGGATTAGGCTCGTCAACGAAGAACGGAAAGGCAGCGGTGGCAAGCGGAAACTCCCACCATTGTGAACCAAGCGGTGGGTGGATCGAGTGTCCCTTTCAGCGCATGTGAATCTGTCCGAGCACTTAGATTCTGACAACACATGTCGCTAGATTATCTATGGATATGATTGTCTTGCTGCGAACAAAATCGAGACACCTTACCTGGACAAGATGAGAACAGTGTCATTTGTAAAGTCCTAGATTCATTTGGATGACCAACCAAAGAGAAGTTAAAAGCAAAGCAAAATGGGATACTAGAGCTAATTATTTAATGGAATATAAAAAGATAGTTTCACAGGAACTCGAATCTTGGTTGACTCTGTATTTTCCAAGGGAATGCATTTGCAAAGACAAACCTTAACTACAGAGCTTTACAATATTTCAATAATTGATTCCATATAATAATTGTATAGCTGAAAGAGCGAAGTTACTTAAAGTCTGGAAAAAAAAGTTTTATGTTATTTAAAATAACAAAAAATAACGATAAGATGAGGCCTACCAATGTTATCACTGTCTTAAAATAATGAAATTCTTTAGGAAATCCCTTTATTATTATGAGCGAAACCATGCCTACAAATCAAATAAATATATGAAACAAGACGATGTCAATTATTTCGTTTGTATTAATTAATAGAGGCCTTAAATCATACTCTAAAAAATCCCATTGAATATTTTGCAAAAGGTTTTCATGAGAAAGACGGAAAAGCTGTTAGTTTCTTTGACTTGATTAAAGTTAATATGCCTACTCTTTTGAAGCTGTACGCCTAGCATTATTTACAACAATTAAAAACAAAACTCGTGTCTGAGATCATAAGAAATAACCTTGTTTAATCACTTCAAAATTTACTTTCCTCCAGTATTGCAAGTGGCAATAACATTCTAGTGGATACCTATAATTATAATGACTCTGCCAGCTCAAGAATCACGAACACCCACTGTTAAGCTCGGCTGTTTCATAGGACAAAGCTGTGTCTTGGTATTTTCTTCACATCTAAAACTATAACAAAGGCATATCTTGTGTAAAAATTTGAAACTGATATATGCACAGGTAAAATTAAAAAAAAAAAAAAAAAAATTGTGAGCAAAATGAAATCAGGGGTATCTTAGAAATAAGCATTAGATTAAAAACAACAACAACAACAACAACAAAACTACGTTTATAGACGCCCAAAGCCTGCCCCCTCCTTAAAAAAAAAAAAAAAAAAAAAATTGGTGATTCTTATTTCATATGAGAGATTTGGGCGTATGAAAATTGAGGATGCCGCGTTTATCCCGAAATTCACATGGCGTTTACGTACTAAAACTTATTTTTGAAAAGTAATTCTTTCAACGTCCTCGAGAAAGATAAAAGTTTTAAAGTAAGCATGAATAATATTGTTTTGTTTCTCCATTTATTAGTTTTAATTTTATATTTAAGTCCTTGAGTGCACTCCCATTCTAAAGCAATAATTTTTCCTCCACTCAAGGCATTATTCTTCAGCCTTATTGAACAGACCACTGTGCATCAGTAGACAAAAAAAAAATGCAAGGACATTGCCCTACGTCCGAGCGTTATGGTCATTATTGTTTTTCTTTTTCTTTTCTTTTTTAGTTTAATGTGTGTTGTGGCGCACACAGAGCTAAGGGGGATGCTCTGGTTTTGTGTGGGAGTGCACACGTCATTCAGTGCATCATTAAGTTGTCAAGGATTGACCGATTGTCTTGTTTTCTTTTATTATGTTTTAACCTAAAGTTTTATTGGATTTTTTTTCCTCTTAAATGTATAGGAGCTGAAATATAGTGCCAAAGCGCCTTTAACAAAACGAAAGTGTAGATTGTTTGTTCGAAATGATAGAATGTCCACAACAAGGTGATCCCTTTTTCTGGCGCTTCTCAGGCCAGGGTGTAGGTTAAGGACTTGAACTAACTTGAACAAAGTTTACTGGCCAATGTGCAAACATCATCGCCGAAGACAATGAAAGGGAATGCTTGAGAATAAAACGACTTGATGTGTTTATGGGATAAAAGTCGTTTCTATATCTGGTTAGTCAAACGTCCGAATAGCGTCATTTTTTGAATAATCAGTAAAAGTTGTAGATTGAGTTTTAAATGTATTATGAAATCTGCGGCTATGTTGCAAAGTAGTTCATATAAAGCTTTTTTTTCATAATTATTCTTTGGTTTTGTTGTTGTTAAAATTGTCATTATCATCATCATTAGTTACTGAAATAGATCACAGTCGTGTCATAACAGATTCAGTGGAGACGGGCACTACCCAGTCATCATCATCATCAAGTGCCTTGCTTGTAAGCGTTGGCGATCATGTCCCTCCACAAATCCCTATCTTTGACGGTGGCCAGTATATCTGACACTTTTCCTGGTCCAAGCCATGTGGCCAGTCCATCCATTATCTTCTCCCTTTGTCTTCCCCTGCTTCTTTTTCCTTCAAACTTTCCTGTTGTTACCAAAAAATTAATGTTCCAGTTTTTCTTTTCTCATCACGTGGCCCAGAAAGGTGGCTTGACGTTTCCTTATAGTTCTGACCAGTGATCTTCTTTTATTAGCTTCATTCAGAACTCTCTCATTTGTTTTCTTTGCGGTCCAAGGTATCCGCAGCATTCTAATAAGGAACTACATTTCTGTTGCTTCTAGCTTATTTTGAGTTTGCTTTGAGATTGTCCATGCTTCGCATCCTTACATTCGAACAGGTTCTATGTAGCACTGGAGGGCTCTTTTCCTCGTTTCGATGGAGATGTGTTTATTTGTCAGGATTGTTTTCATCTTTTGAAAGTTGATCTTTGCCTGAGCAGTTCTTGCTGATATTTCTCTGCCTGTTTTGCCATCGTTTGAAATTATTGTTCCTAGATATTTGAACTTTTCTGTTTGTTTGAGTTTTACTTCATTGATGAATATATCCCATTTTGGGGATTCTTGTTTGCGACTGACTGCCATCCCTTCTGTCTTTTTACTGTTCAGTTCTAATCCTTTCTTTCTGCTTTCTTCTTCAACGATATTTAGAAGTTTTTGCAGGTCTTCTTTGTTTTCAGCTATTAGCACTGTGTCGTCAGCATATCTTAAGTTGTTTATGTTCTGCCCGCCCACCTTAATTCCTGGGTGATTCTCCAAATTTCGCATGATTATCTCACTGTAGAGGGAGAAGAGATCTGGGGAGAGAACACAGCCTTGTCTTACGCCTCGTTTTATGTCCTGAAATGTGCTGGTTTTGTTTTCTATTCTCATCAATGCTGTTTGTTCCCAGTACATGGTTTTTTTTATTATTCTTAAGTCTTTTCCATCAATGTTAAGTTGTTTCAATTGCGTTATTATCTCATCGTGGCGTACTCTATCAAAAGCTTTGGTGTAATCAATGAAACACAGATATACATCTTTTTGTACTTCTAGGGCGCGTTCAATTAAGGTTCGCAGAATATATATTGCATTTGATGTTCCTTTATCTTCTACAAATTCGCACTGTTCTACACCCAGTAGTGATCTGCAATAAATAAATGGTTCAGTAAATTTTGAAAGACTTTTGTAAGTCCATTACCTTTTTTTTTTTTTT
>BLXT01008132.1:245308-256708 GCA_019648995.1 Plakobranchus ocellatus
AGAAAACAAATTAGGAGTAGTTTTAGTGTAAACCATCCATTTTCCACAGGTTGAATGATCTAAGTAAATTATTTTTTCTGTAGATGATGTAGGAGTGGGGAAATGACTGACATTCCTAATGACGATTTTCTCAGAGTTCTGATTTTCGTATTCAATTTTTTTTTGTTGTTGTATTTAATTACACTAAGTCTCTTTTTATGAACCTTCCGACTGAGATCACAAACGGTAGCGTTTTCAAAGCAAGCTGTAAAAATTACTCTAACAGCTAAAAAGAACTAAGCATATTCAATATTTCTAATTACAATTCACTGATTTTCGACCTATCAAAGACAGAATCCACTACAAAATTTTCCTGTTATGCCATAAAATTTATCCACGGTAGGGTCCCATCCTATCCTAAAGATCTAAATAGCCTGCATGAACATCAAGACTATCAACATCATGTAAACGTTTGTATCCCTAAGAAAGGCTTGCAAAAAATTGGTATAAGTAAAAGGGGTGTTTTACTAACATGCACCATCAGTGTGAAACTTCATTCCTGAAAACTAGACGACAATAAAATCTGAAGCTGGTTCAACAAATATCCTAAAACATCGTGGGATGAGATTAAAAGGCTATTACACTTTTTGCAGTTTTTTCAAGCGGACCAATAAAAGTTTTACAACGCTCGAATTTGAACCCAAATTTTAACAGAATTTTATAATCCACTTTATTTGGTGCAAATGCATTACAAATTTTTCAGTCTGTAGTTTTGAAGCCAAACAATATCAAAATAAATAGAGTATACCTTTTTTTTTTTGCTTGTAGACATAACTTTTCTTCTGTGAAATTACTACATTTTTCATATGAAATAGGTTCGATCTGAAATTAGTAATGTTTCTACATTGTTATAACATAAAGGTTTAAATTAATTTTTTTTTTTGATAATTATAGGTCATACTATCATCTAACAAAAAAAAACAAAAAACCCAATAGTTTTTCACAAGAGATGTACCCCGTGAGCATTGGTAATAAAGACATCACCTCTGATTCCACAAGACTATTGCAAACATCAGACATGGGAGTTTAATATTTTTGTCTCTTCAGTTAGAAGGTTCTGTTGATGTTTTGATCCCCGTATAAATCTTATGTCATTCTGGTAGTGACATTTTATAGATCTTATCATAAAGTCTCTGGTCTGTAATAGGCCAACAATAATGGACACCAAAAGGGTAAAACGTGGCGAATTATGCAAACAAACAAACAAACTTAAAGTAGGTCAAATGATTATCAATGATACATGTACATGTGAAGTCAACTCCAGCCTTTTCAGTCAAACTGTTCTTTATTATAAAATAAAGATTCATAGACATTGAGTCCCACACCTTGCGAATAAAACCTGTGTTGTTTTTAGATCAATAAGGAAAAGTTAAAAAAAAAAACCGATAATGCTTTACATGGCCGCTTTCACTGACTTCAAGCTCTAAATCAGGAGTTTTCCAAATAAATTCGACATTATAATTTAAGTGCATGAAGCCGAAGAGACGTATATAAAAGTGGCCAATTGTAAGAAAAGGCGAGAAACTTATAAATTTGTAAATTATTTTGTACTTTGATTAGATTTTTGGCAGACCAGTGTTGTAGGACATCGCTTATATGGTTATGCAGTCAAACGCAATATAAAGCTGTCAGTTTTTGTGCACTGGCACGTACGACCGTAGGTTAGAAAACAAACTGTCTTATATTTAGTAACAGTTTTTTCGAAGCGAAACTTTTTCATAGGTAGGTCGTAAATTTTGTTACGACCTTTTGGAAACTAATTTTTTCCTTACGGACTGTCGTATATTCAAATAAATCTATATATTTTCCACAGCTGTCCCACAGTTGATATACCCAAACTATACCAAAACAGGCCATTTGCATGAAGTTAAATTGAATAAAACTAGAATAATATTATTTTTATTATGTTTAAACATTTTTACCCATCTATAATGGAAATCTATTAACTTCTAAAGGTGACCATTGTCACGAATATTTGAAATAAAAAGATATTGTCTAGTTGAGTATATGTATTGGTATAATGCAGTGGCTTTTTTTATAGATGTGGCTTGACAGAGAGATTGGTTTTCCCTCAAGAAAAAGACACCCAGGTAACAGTGCTAAAGGAAATGATACTCGTAATTTCTAAATTGAAATACTTGATCAGGGTATGGAAAAAAAAAACAGAAGAGCCGACATTTGGCAAAATTATAGTCCATGTAAGGACTAAACAAAATAGAGGAATTATAACATTATATGCTCCAAACAACGACGCATCAAATATGTTGACTAAGAATCATATTCCTACCTTGTGACCTTTTTACAAAGGTCATGATGTTACATATATCTGAAAATATTTAAAAGCTTAAAGCAATGAGATCAATAGGTTTAACGAGGATCAAAATACTCAGGATAGGTAGTTGGTATTCCCACATTTGCACAAGAAGTCATTGTTATTTACTGGTAATAAAAAAAATTACGTTTCGTTTTAGCAAAATATAATTTCTGAAAAACAAAACTAATCAACCAGCAATATACGTTTCTGAAATATTTAAATGATGATGGTATCGAAAGATCAGAGGAAGAAAAATTTGTAACTGTAAGGAATATAAAGAAAGAAGAATTGTTGGACATCCATGGTAAAGAACAAAGGAATTTTTTTTCAGGAGGGTTCGACTACAAAAATAATCCAGAACTTTCAACAAACAGCTATTTATTTATTCTTATGCAAAATTGTGACAATTAAAATGCTGTCATAGTACACTTTTTTAAAACCCTGTTCGTCATTAGATGGATATTTTTAGAGAGGTTCTTCTAGGAGAGCTTTAATTGTACAAATCCTAAATTAACACTAATGTTTATTCTTTAACTGTTAAAGATGTTACAGGTATGAAGCTGTTTCATAAATTCAGTCAAGGTCTCGTTTTGAGCTTTTCAAAGAATGGTCGATGAAGGCGGGGAATCAACAGCTGAGTGCAGTGGTCTTTGAGATTCTCCTCTTTTTGGTCTTTATCAATTCTTAAAGTCTCAGATCCAGCAACGCTCAGTTTATGTGTTTTAGCAGAAACCGACAGAGATAGTGTGAACTTTTGCATCATCTTGACGCTCGTGGAATCATTTGTGAGACGGTCAGATTGCTGACCTTGGCTAACCATTTCCTCTGAGAGTGTGACTCTTTGACATTGCAGTTCACCTTCTTTTTTTTTTCCATCATAAACGCCAACGTTCAGAGGAGAAGGTGCAATTTTTTTAAGCCCGACTAACGATCTCATTCTTACAGTGCTTATGCCCCTTGCGTTTAACACGACTGATTATGGTTGTCCACTGGCTAGTAGTGTACAAATTTATAGGTCACGCTATTTTTTCTTTAATACATGAATTTATTTATTTTATTCTTTTTTTTCTGCTTCCTCGAACTTTAAAAGCTCTAAAAAGAGTTTAGCCATGGCTGAGTGGTTAATGGCAGTCCATAGCATTGTCAAAATTACTTATGTCTAATCTGATCGCCACACAAAAACTGCACGGTTTAGATTTTTCTGTCGGAAGCAGAGCTTACACGCAGTATACAATCTCGGTGGAATTTCTATTTGTTTGGCTTTCATTGAAAGGTTGCATTCGACTTTTCTACCGCTTACTTTATACTATTTTAGCCTGAAGGTGCTAAGCTTTCTCTTCTAATATGAAAAAGATGCCTTGACAGAAACAAGAAGATGGAAAAGATATTGATAAGAGCTAGAGCAAGATGGATAGGAGAGGGTGAAAAGCCCAGCAAATACTTCTGCAGCCTGGAAAATAGACATTATATCTAAAAAAATTCGAGTTTTATAAAGGAACATGGAACTGAAATATCAAGTAATGATAAGAAGATAGTTAAAGAGGTTAGATCATTCTATGCAAAACATTTTAAATCTGGCGAAGACCAAATAGAAAGCACAGATTTAGAAACAAAACTCAATATTGATACCCCTAAGTTAACCGATGAAGAGGCCATGTTGATTGAAGTAAAAATTACATATGAAGAAGCATCAACAGTTCTTAAAAACATTAAAAATAACGTAAGTCCAGGCTCAGATGGGTTTACACCTAAATTTGTCAAATATTTTTGGCGTGACATAGATCATTTTCTTATTAAATCAATAAATCATGGCTTGATATTGGCCATTTATCTGTAACACAAAGAGAGGGTCTTATTACATGAATTCCAAAGCTCGGAAAATAAAAAAAAACCACTTAAAAACTGGCGGCCGATAACGTTCTTGAATCCATCATACAAAATAACTTCGGGCTGCATTGCACAGAGAATTAAATTATTACTGAACAAAATCATCAGTACAGACCAGACTGGTTTTCTGCCAGGACGTTTCATTTGTGATAATATCAGGCTTCTATATGTTGTACAGCACAAAGCTAATGAAATAAAGAAAAAAGAAATAATGATACTTATAGATTAAAAAAAAAAGCTTTTGACTCGATAGCATGGTCATTCATTACGAAATCTCTCATTTTTTTTTAATTTTAAAGATGATATAGTAATATGAGTAAGACTGTTCAACAATCAGGTAAAGTCTCGGTGCATAGTTAAGAACACGGTTTCTGATTGGTTTATATTAGAAAGGGGTTGTAGACAAGTAATCCAATATCGCCTTATTTGCTCCTGATAGCCAGCGAAATTCTCGCCAGAATGCTCATAGTCATATCAAAAGCTATAGAATAAATGGAATAGAGATAAAAGTATCACAATATGCTGATGACACAGTTTTTTTAGATGGATCAAAGGCAGCCTTTGAGAAATACATCGAAATACTTTTGTGAATGTGAGAAATACTGAGATTTAAAAATGAACCAAGATAAAACTAGTGTAGCCTGGTTCGGCTGCCCTAGACCCCCAGAAACAATATATCTTCCTAATTTTCATTTTGACTGGAATCGACGCAAGTTTTCGGTCTTAGGTACAACTTTTTCAGCTGATCTTGAAAGGGTAACAGAAAACAACATTCAACACTATTGGGAAAAAGTTAAAATGGAAATATAAAATTGGGAGAAGAGATAATTAACACCCTTCGGTAAAATTTGCGTTATAAAAACATAATGATGTAAAAAATTGTTCACATACTAACATCATCACCTAATCCCTCGAAGGAAACTGTAAATGGTGAATTTATGAATTATATTAATCAACTTATGAAGAAATACCTGCAGATGATTATAGACACACTCTCATAGAACGGAATGATAAGGGCGACAAAAAAGTACTTTAACAAAGTCATCCTAAAAACAAAAAAAGTGGATCACAGTCAACAACCTCATGTATATCAATTCTATATCCAGCCTGAGGTGCCTCTCAAATATATAAGAAACTAACGTTTAGTGCCGTGGATATCAAAGGTATAAAAAATGGTCCAGAAGGCTAAATATATCTCTTAAAAAAGGACCTATCTTTCGAAAACTGAAAAAAGCCACAAAAGTCCCCTCCTTAAGGTAGTTGCAATACAGGATACTCCACAATATACTTACCACAAATAAATCAGTAGCAAAATATGACCATGATGTTAATGAAAACTGCACCTTCTGAAATCGAAAACCGGAATCCATAGAACACCTCTTGTGGGACTGTAGAATAACTAATTTATTCTGGATAGACCTTTCAAATCTGATAAACCTAAAATGCTCGCACGTCCGAAACTTTCAATTCAGTAAACAAATGGTCTTAGTGGGAACGGATTCAGACATACAAACAGATCGGGCACTCGACTTCATAATACTGACTGCAAAACAGTTTCTATACAGATGCAAGTTTAACCAGAGCCACTCATCGATAAAAGCTTTCCAATTCACGTTGAACAGAAGATAGGAGATCGAAAGGGTAATGAATGCCCAGGATAACAATCAGACGGTTTTTGAAAGAATATGCAAACCATATTTAAATCACTAATCATTCGGTCATAAAAAGACATTTAGCATAAATGGACACTTAGGTGGAAAAAAAACTCATATATCGCCCCCCCATCCCAACCCACCTTGTCTTTAGCATCTTCATTGCTGGTAGAATCTTTTTCGTTACCCCGCAAAGGAATTGTAATAGGATTTAATTACTTAATACTAAATTGGAATGCTATTAATGTTATTAGCAAAATCAGCTACCACACAACGCTATCTGCCATGTTGTATCAAAATTTTGGCGTCAGAAGTTAAAACTATACAGAGAAATTGCACCCTGTAGTTATTCAGAAGTTACGGGTGATTTAAATCGTAACCTAGTCAACCTTAGAAAGTGGTTACTAACCCAGTTTTCAGAAGTTTTATTTACCAAAATGTTTAACAGTTATTAAAGAATAATTTAAAATTATTATGATGTGGAACTGATCTCCCTGGGTAATGAAAAGGTTTTCTCCCTGCAGCATATCAGTATCTCTCTCCTGGCTCCTCCCTTGTGAGTCCTGAGGAAGAGAGTGGGCATATTGAGTTGTAAGATTACGTGTTGATAGAAATGTCTCTTCCTTTCTCAAATAAATATTAATAGTTATGTATCTTACTTTTTCCAAATCTTATTCAACCACTTATCACTCGCAATGACGCAAAAACAATATTAACAGGTACATTTTCTTTCATTTTCCATTTATTTAATCGCCAACCTCATTATCATTTGCATGGACTGTTTTCTAGAAAGAACGACAATTTGATCAGGAAATCTGTATATGCACTAGGAAATTTAAGTTTATAATTATACAAATTGCATTGTTTAGCAACACTTCTATGGTCTAAATAGCTATGTGTAATAAGTTGATAATCCTAAACAATATGCCACTTACCTCGTCATTAATATGAATATTCATGTTCACACTATATGTCTCCGAAAATCTGATTTTAGAAAAGACAACATATCGAGAGCGATTGCACAGTACATAAAGTCGTATCTCTTAAAACTTAAGATTTTGAAGAGAATAAAGCGCGGTGGATAAAAGGGTCTTAAGAAGACTTACGCCAAGAAGATTGTTCAGTCTGATGGTTAAATCATATAGTCATAATTCTAAAATACAACTTTTAACATTACAATTCAGCTACCAAAGGTCTGCAGTTTGACGTAGGACTTTTTGGGTTTAAAAAAAAAAAAGGCATGGGTGTTTTTATACAACAAACTGTTCTTTTCCTATAACTGCCGCCCAAAGAGCCGTGGAAATTAGCCATTCAGATGGAAGGTGTACTTTACCCTCCTCTACAACGCACTCGTATATTCCAATTAAAAAAAAAATTGTGTCTCAATTTACGAATCTTTGGCACTCGATTCTTGAAATGTGCTTCTGGCACAGACAAAATGTTTGATTGCCAGAGCTGAAAAAAAAATTTGTCTAGTTTAAATTGATATTGAATGTAACACAAGTATCATTGGAATATCTTGTACATACAATCAATGGAAGCATCTAATCTAACGTTAAACGAAGAGATTTCTGGGGTTTTTTTTAAAATAATTTTTTTAAAATATGACTGTCTTTCTTCGAAAATGTTTATGACTAGTTTTGCAAAAATGTTGTCAATAACTTCAATAATGCGAAATAATAAAAAAAAAACTTGATCACTAGCCCGTAGGTGGAACCTTTTTAATTGAAAAATTATGCTCAAAACCTAAAAATAGAACTTTTCTCACCAATTTCAGGAGCAAAAACGAGATGCCCAATCGAGACATAGATCAGAGCTAACAAATCTTAGGTGCAGGTGGCATCGCAGTAACCACAAAATGTAATACAACCCAAAAGTGCACATGGAACCTTTTTTAATCTCACTCTACGACATACTAAATAAAACAGCTCAATGAATGGAAACACAATTTTACACACTCTTTCTTTTAAAATATATTTATTTGATAATTTACCAATCTGTATATATAGTTGCTGCTTAATGAATCTTTATAAATCTTTGCAGAGATTGTGAAACAGACATTGTACCGATTAGAGCTGTTAATAAATATAATAAACCCATTAGAAATGATCCTCTTCATCATTGATATTACTGTCACTACTACTACTACTACTACTACTACTACTACTACTACTACTACTACTACTACTACTACTACTACTACTACTACTTCTACTACTACTGTTATTTAATAATAATAATAACAACAATAATAATAATAGTAATAATAATAATAATAATAATAATAATAATAATAATAATAATAATAATAATGATGATGATGATGATAATAATAATAATAATAATAATAATAAGATACGAAAAAGTGATTTAATTATTTGTCTATTTAAAAACTTATTATTTTGTAATCATTCCATAGACCTTAACTAAAATCCACCTTCCATATTTCTGCTGCTCCACGAGATGTGAACAGTAAAAAAAAAAAGCAGATGCACATTATCTCTCGTCAATACAAACCACACTATCTATTATTTGATTAACGCACGGACGAAAAATCAATAACATAAATTTCTATATTGCGTATTGCCTACTTCAATTTTGTAGAGTACAGGTGTCAGATGGTTATGTGTTTTGCAAAATTTGTACCTAATTAGATCCCACTGAATTTCGTGAGCTTCCCGCATCCTGTCCGAAGGCAAGACGTTGGGTGGATATTGATTGAACCAGTGAAAGGGAGGGCTGCTTTGCAGCGTTATCATAGCTGCAAGAGAGGATTGCTCGCATTTTTGTTGGACGAGTTTCAAGCCCAAAAGAAAGAGAAATAGTAGAAAAAGGTTAGAGAAAGAAATAGGAGAAAAAAAAGACATGTGTACCTACTACTTCACAATAAATAGGTGTGATTATATATCGATCCGTTTTATAAGAAATAAAGAAAATGATTAAGGTATAGGTTTGTTGCTTTTATTTTATTGTAATATTCAGAACAGAGTTCTGATTCGGACAAAAGGCTTTAAAAATAAAGGGGTTTTTTTGTTAATTGTTGATTCAAATAAACTACATAAAGTATTTTAGATTGCTTTAGTCACCGTAGTCACCACATAAGACGCTATATCGAACGCTTATGAAAAGGCTATATCAAATATTTATAGATCTTGTCTCTCTCTCTCTCTCTCTCTCTCTCTCTCTCTCTCTCTCTCTCTCTCTCTCTCTAACAATGTAGCTCTCTTGTGGACTGTCATTATGGTCGTCCAGTCGAGGATTTATCACTGGCTTCCAGCTGCTGCTGTCCCAGTGCTCTAGTTTGTAAGGACATGAACGCACGCACGCCCACACTGTCCTTAAAAAAATCAGTTTCAAAAAAACCTACAATGCCATATTAAAGTCGTTACAGAACCAAAGTATGTTTTGATGTTGATTATGTTTTTTTTTTTGTCTTTTTTCTAATTTAATGCGCAAAGTTAGATTTACCTAACAATGTTGATGAGCGCGAAATACAAAAAAAAATATCAAGGCAATCCTGGCAAAGTTACCAGTCGCTGCCCGAATGTAAGCTATTTGCAATGTTTGGAGTTAAATGAATAAAAAATATTATACTTTAGGAATGGTGTCGGGCTAGGTGCAAAGAACACCATATCAATTTTTTTTTTTTAAATTGAAAATTGGTCCTTTAAAAAAAAAAAAAAAAGTAACCATTTTTAGACAGTTGTTTTTGTCTGTCTTGAGCCACTTTGCACATCTCCCCTTCTTTTCGACCGAGATACATGTTAAGCACATGTTGGTCCCAGTGCACAGAAAGCGCTAAAATACTCTCCTGTCTAGCGGCCGACACTAATTTCTATAATGTACACACACATACACGAACAGAAGCACGTGTACACACACACAACACACATTCACGGAAGACAACATAAACACACACGCACAAGCATCCGTTCACACACAAATTGACAACACACACACACACACACACACACACATACACAAACAAACAAAATCGGAGAAGGCTGGCTGCTATTTATCAAAAAGCGCTGGTTAGTTCCTGAGGGTTTTAACTCTCAATTCTTCAACTTTATATATGCCTGTAGCGTCCAGGATATTTTATCAACGTTTCTTTTGTGTAGGTTGTATCACACTTCGTATTCAGAGATTATGTGTTATTTTTTCTTTTGTTTCATGTTTTCTCTTTTTTTTTTTATTATAAGAGAGCTGTTTTAGCTAATTTTCAAAGGACTAATGAATATAATGAAAGCTAGGCCTACTTCCTTTAGTTGGTAGCCAAACATTAGTGGCTAAGCATCACAGGGAAAGTGAAAAAAAGAAAAAGAAATAAAAAAACTCACGTAAAATCACGACTACATTTTTATATCCTCTTCAAAATAAATCCGAACATTTTGAATCAGTCGCTCCAACACCTGAGTAAAAACTTGTACAAAAACTAGGGTCAATATAGGGTCAAAGGTTTTCAAACCCCCAAATCATGAATTCTCTGGTCGATGGCTGATTTCTTAGGCATAATATATAAATGCGTCTACTTTTTTTTTGGCATTCCTTAGTAAGATTAAAAAAAAACACCCCCCCCCCCTCTCTCTCTCTTCTCTCTCCCTCTGTCTCTCTCGATCTATCTTTATCTCCTTCTACTTCTCTCACGCTCTTTCGCATTCTCTATCTCTCTCCCTCCCTCCCTCCCTCTCTCTCTCTCTGTCCCACACCGCCTTTGTTTTTTCTTCCTCATTGATTTTTCAACGGCACTCACAAAAAACCCTTCTACACGATGCATTTTTTGCAGAACAATCTTTTGTTTTCTTCCAGATCAATTGTCATGCTTTTTCTCAAAACCGATTCCTTTGCTTATTAGCTGTAAAATGATGCACGTGCATGTTTCTTGCTAAATTCTAAAACGGCAAATGTTCAAAAACTTCGAGATATATATATATATATATATATATATATATATATATATATATATATATATATATATATATAATTTTTTTATTTTTATTTTTATTTTTAGTATTATTTACCTTCTTTTTACTTTTTCTGAGAATAATCTCCACGCTTTCTCAAAGATTGGTGAAAAATTTTGTTTCTGCGCTTTGGGTCTACTTTTTCTTATTTGCTTTCCTGGTTGATGAATGGTCTCACTATTTTTTCATTTATCTCATCCACCATTGTCAATTGCCGATCTGTTTACTCGATATCTGATATCTTCAGGTCCAGTTTTCTCTCTTTCTGGTCCTACTTCACTTCATATTTGATAGATCCCAATATTGTATTGGTATTTTTTCGCGATTACTCTTTTACTTCACTTGATGGTCGATTGGCGTCTTTGTAGTCGCCACATTTTCACACACGTTCTGTTCTCTGTTCACGCGATTGTTACTCGATATCTGTATATTCTATTCACAAGCATTCTCTTTGTCAGTTTCTGGAATTTAGCTAAAATCGAGAAGTTACATATTTTTTTAGATATTGCATTTAATGATATGACCCAAAAGAAACTGACCCTGT
>BLXT01008132.1:279464-291945 GCA_019648995.1 Plakobranchus ocellatus
GGGAGGGAGAGAGAGATAAAGAGAGAGGGAGACGGGGAGGGAGTGAGAGAGCGGAAGAGAAGAGAGAGAGAGAGAGAGAGAGAGAGAGAGAGAGAGAGAGCAGTAGGAGTTAAAGAGAGAGCGAGAGAAATCAGAACAGTAAGAGATAAAATTGGAGAATGAGACAGGGAGAGAGAAAGAGAGAAAAAGATAGAGAGAGATATAGAGACAAAGGATTCGAAGTAAGTGAATGGGGGAGATGAAGGGAGGGAAAAATATTTATAAGTGGTGAGATAATAAGGGGACGGAGATATATAGAGACAAACGGTTGGGGGGTGGGAAGGTTATAATTTCGGGAGACAGATAGACAGAGTGGGAGAAAAAGAAGATGGGCCAAGAGAAAAAGAGACTTGGAGGAAGAGAGAAAGAAATATACAGAGAGAAAGAACGAGATAATGAGAGAGAAAAAGAGGGCAGGGAGTTGAGGAGATTATAGGGGAAAAGACAAATAATGAAAAAGAAAAAAAAGGTTTGGGATGAAATAATCATTCGCAGGTTAAAGACATATAGTTAAATTTTTAAAAACAAGTGGGCGAGTGATAATGTAATATTCTTTGTGCGAAACATAGAGGCCAAGACAGTAAGATATTGGGATGCGCGAAGGATTTAGAGAAAGAGAGAAGAAAAGAGGTAGAGGAAAAAGAGAGAGAAGGGAAGAAGAGAAAAAAAGAGCGCAGTGGATAGCGAATCTGCAGGACCCTTTTGTCGCGTGTTCGAGCCCCACAACTGGCGCCCTGACCTAATGGAGAGACTGAAAGCCTGACATCACCTTGTGGTTAAGAGGTTTTATATAAAAACCAAACCATACCAATTTTCTTCTTCTTCTTTTGGGGCGCCGGTGGCAAAGTGGATAGTGAATCTGCCCTGAGATCTGCAGCGATCCATCTGTCGCGGGTTTGAGCCTTGCAACCGGCGTCCTGGCCTGAAGGAGGGCCTGAAAGCCTGATATCACCTTGTGGTAGAGAAGTTTTATATAAAAACGAAACCAAACCAATTTCTTCTTCTTCTTCTTCTTCTTTTATATATATATCAATTTTGTGACTATGCAGGGGATGGGAGTCTCGAACTTGAACCAGCAGCAGATCTCAGGGCGAGTTTGTTAGACATTGTGCCACCCTCCCAAGAGAGTCGGCCCCTCAAGTTATCGCATTAAAGAAGATTAGTCACAAACGTCACCGGATAGCTTGGATTGACCTCTGAAATCGTAATTTTCGAAAAATATTTTCACAACCTCTCGAAGTGAAATCACAATAATGTGCCTCATACTAAAACCAGACACTGTGCGCTTCACCTATCTGACCGTCCTTTACTTTTTATCGCGCTCAAATCAGAATGTCTCAAGACTTCGTCTTTATAAATGATTTTTAAAAACAAATCTTACAGCATTTGTTTGTAATAAAAGGGGCCTGCGGAATGCAAAGGGAGAAAATTCTATACACTTTTACTTTTTTTTTCTTCAACTAAGCTCATTGGATAGATGTAAAAAGCTTTTTCTTTTTTTGTTTCGTTTAATTTTTTAAAAGAGATTCCTACTCATGGTATAGTTTTTGTCCATGGCAAAAAAAGCCTGCATCTCAGCATTAATGCTATCGATTACAATCTCAAAAGTAACCTCGGACGAAAGTGCAAGAATGAGATAATAATTACAAAAATCTTTAAGACTGTGTACTGATTTTGGCCATGATGTATAGTAGTATTAGGCTATTACCACCAAGTTGGTCCTGTCCCTGCCTGGAAGACACCGTTGTGTGTCTTCAAAAAAGTTAAGATTTGGGAGCATCATTTCTTTTAGTACTTGGACCGTGTGGCCAGTACGAAGTCTGTAAGCTTAATCACAAGAACCATCAGATAAATTGTTACAAAATAATAGGTCAAGCTTGTAAGATCAGTTGCATCTGACAATATAGCAAATTCAGCACTTGAGATAATCGGAGAGAATGTCATGGTTTTGAACTACGTGCAATTGTGAAGTTTGAATCCATTATAGTAATACTCAGATTCGACCTTTTAAAACAAAAGATGATAGTCGGAGAAATGAATTGGGTTATATTTCCTTCGGAAAATAGTAAACTCACATGTTCTAAAAAAAGATAAAGAATGGGCAATATGCCTAATTTCTTTGCAAGCCCACTTGGTACGTAAAGATAATGTGAGATGCGTTACTACCATTCTGAGGACAACCTTAAAAATCTACAGCTCTTTGCAAAAACAACTTATTTTTCTTACTTATTCAAGCCTTCTTTTTTGTGTTTTGTTTTTTATTTTCAACAGTTGATTCTGGTCTACGTATAGAATCAATAGGGCGCAGCGGTGAGTCTGACAGCTAATTAGTTTGTGCAAATACAGAACACTTATAATTACGTTTAGATTTAATAATGTTTGCCTGACCGCTGTCTGGACAGGCGTGCCGTTTTCGCTTAAGCTCTGCCTAATTATGTTAATTTGATTTATCCCTCATTTTCTGGTGCTCGTTTTCTTCTCGGCTTTTGATCTAATCTTCAACTGCACCTTGATTTCTTTATAATTACTCAGATAATTAGCTGTCTGCCTATTTAATTGGCTACGCATCCTTCTTTCTATCCACCATATGTATACGCATATAAATATATACAAAATTGTATGTATATATTTAACTTATTTCTTTATTTTAACATATATGTATCTTTTATTTTTATCTTACCTGATTGCTAAACAGTTTCCTTATGCACTGAATCCTCTCTTTATTTCTTTATCTAATATTATCTCCTCCAACCAATCAATCAGAAATTAATTATTGAAAAAGCACTTGAACGAATATGTCTTTTTATATATCATATCACATTTCCATTCCTTCTCTTTGCATTCGTTCTTCTTTTCTTTTAACCACCCGTGTATCTGTTTATCTGTCTTCATAAAGATATGGCCTTATTTTTAGAGAAAATTTTGAATGCTTGCAGTATTGAATGTCAAAAATTGAAATACAATCTTCTTTCACTGAATATTAATGGATGCTTCATAACATAATCGTAATTATTCTTTCGAATAAATCAAAAGGAATGGAAAAAGATTTGCCAGTGAAAAAAAGTTTTGTAAAATATTGAGAAACTAATAATTATCTTATTATAACAGTGCAAATGCAAGCATAATTTATTTCAGATTGTATGAAAAGCCGTCTTAACCCATTTATAATCTGCGCTGTCGATAAATATTTAATGGAAGCTAGATTAAGACGCTCGAATATAACGATCATCGGAGGAAAAACATCACCACTATTACAAAAAAGCCTTAGGTCAAGAAACATTGCATTTTACTTTTCTTTTGAAAATTACAAAGTTTCCATATAATGCTTTTATTGTACGGAAGATTTCTCCTGTGTTCTTCTAACCCATCTTAGAATTTTACCACGCAAGTTAAATAAATAATATTGTATCAAATTTTGCAATACGTTCTTTATGAGAGTGCCGTATGAATAGCACGAGAATATGAAAACATGCTATCCTCTTAAATAGAATTTTTTTTTGTTTTGTTTTTTTTAGTTTTTTTTAGTTTCAACATTAAATGCGAAATAATTTCATTAAAAAATGTTCGTAATCATAATTAGGCCCCTATAATAATCTATCTGTAATGATGGAAAAGCAAAAAAAAACAGATAATTAAAATTAAATTGTATTTTCTTATTAAACTCATAAGGGAGACACCGATTTAAAAAAAAAATATCTGCAATAAATGACTGATACAAACAAGTTTCATAAAGATAAGCTTGAACTGTCTTTCAACTCAATTCTCTTTTAAGTTTGTTCTGGAGGTCCTTTGCCGGATGATGGAGAATTCGAATTATCCGAGATTCGATTCCACTGGGGCAAAGAGTGCGACAGAGGTTCGGAGCATCTTATAAACCACAAAGCTTTCCCTATGGAGGTATGCATATCATAGCTTTTAGAAAATGAGTCTCTTTTATTTATGACTTGTTTCGCTTTGGCTTGCTCTTTTCTTCCAATTCTAAATACACGGCAAGAAAAATGAATGCTCTTAGCAGCTGCTGAAAATCTTTTTCTTAAGCTGTACTGTGTTGTAAAAACTGCAAACTATTCATGAGCAGGATGGTGAAAAAGAAACCTGGAGCAATTTATTCTAGCAAAATTGAAGCAGGATTAAGCAGCTGAAAGCTCAGATATATCCAAGGATCAAATCTTGCTATCTACAAAATTAATGAAATGTCCGAAGTACAAATAAAAACATTTAGTACATGAATTTTAGGATAAAAACAATTATTTCTCTAAGGACAAAATAACAAAAAAATGCTAAATGAAGTGAGATAAAATAAGAAAAAAAAATTGAAAACATTGAAATTTTATTGAACGAAAAGTATGAAGCAAGAACGTAAAAAAAATCTAATCAAACAAAAGAAGCTCAAAGACCACAGCAAAGTGAAAATAATGCATAAATAGGATAATTGCGAAAACAAATATTGAAACAGAGCCTTAAGAAATTTTTTTTTTAAATCAGGCAATTGTAATAGATGGTCAGTTAAAATAATAGGAAAAGTTCAGGGATTATGTAGTTGATTTATCTGTGGTGAAAAAAAGGACATTTAAGGGTCATTTATGTAAAAAAAAATTCCTGAGATGATCAAGAAAATTTTGAAAAAAATTCATCAAACCCAGACATTTTGTAAGAGTTATTGAAATACCGGCACGTCCAGTAACTATTTCCGAACTTTGAAGAGAACTGTGCACTTATAGGTTCGTTTGTTTCGAAATTCCGTATATTTACTTGAGTTTATTTTAAAGAAAGGTAAAAGGTAGAGTTACTGATTTTACTAATTTGTGTTATAGGCCTACAACAATAACATGAATTCACATACCTGCATATTAAGAATTTTACTTAGGGGATTCTTAGCCTCCATGTAAAATATATTAAATATCAATTATAAAATATTAAATTCTGCACCTAAAATGCCGCACAAAGCTTCTATAGATTGCGATTTAGCTCCTCCCACCAAAACCAAAAAATTCAAAATAACTATTTGCCCAAAGATAAATAATATACTAAGAATCTAAATAACCCGTTTAGAATGAGTGAGCGGACGTATCTGCATTTTTTTCCCACACATCTTTTTATCTTTCTATATTCGGACCTTCTACCTCTATCATGGGATAGATTTGGCTGAACAGTAACCTTCTTATCCATTCTATTCAACTTAGCAAGTCCTCAAAGTTATTTACGCCTAAATGATCTCGACACTCATAAAGAGGCACATAATCACTATGTAAACGCTCTACATCTTTGACGAACCTTCCACACACAAGCTCCCACTAGCGAGTAGGATCATCAGAGCACACAGATCAGTGCAGACATAGAACGGAAATATCCATAACACAATTGAAGGCCTTCTAGAGAGACATTGTCACAAAAAGTTTAATGTTACAAACGATTGTCTTTAACATATTATTATTTTTTTTTATTTATTGAATATACAGCACTTCTATTTCAATGAATAATATTTGAAGTTGAGATTATTTTCAAAAATACAAAGCATAAGATGAAAATGAAAATGTTTAAGACGTATGAATTTCAATGCTATTTTCGTTAGATTCAGTTTGTCCACTGGAACACCAGCAAGTATAGCACCATCGAGGAAGCTGTGGGTGGCAAAAACGGTATAGCAATCATCACCATGTTTGGACAGGTGATTATAAACTCTATTTGAAAACAATTTTTGCTGTCTTTTTTTTTTTTTAGTAAGGAACACCATTTAAAATAGCAAGCTTTTAGATTGTAACGTATCGAGTATTTGTTTCATGCAATTAGTCAGGATATTCAAAATCTCTATGAAGCGAAAAGTGTATTTCAGGAATGAAGCTATGACTCCATGTAATAATTTGAAATAGCATTGTTCCGTCTTTTTTAAATCTATAATTACATTTTACTCTCTGTTGAATCAAATATGTCTTTTGAACATATCAACAAACTTGAAATACTAAATGAATTGATTATTTCTGTGCATAGTACTGGCCGGTCACTGGCCGGTCACTCATTCATGCCCAACATCCCAGTTTTTGTCTGAGAGTGAAAGCAATGGGGACAAATTTTTTTTGTGGAAAAGAGTGTTTGTTCGCTTTATAAAATTGAGTATACATTTTTCCTTTTTTTTCAACTTAGAATATTATCTCATTTTATGGTAAGTTTTCTGGTACAAAAAGTCACATAAGGCCCTAAAAGTATATAATTATATAACTTAAGATACATCCGTCGAAAATCGCAAACATTTTTTTTTTCTTTTTTCCTTTCATTTTTCCATAATACCTCATTTATGATAAATTCCCTGGTACAAAAAGCCACGAAGAGCCTTAAAGTTATATAAAAGATACGGTTAGTAATATTAAATCAGAATAGTGCAAAATTGACAATCATGGACATCAGGAGTCTAAAATCAACTATCTTTTCCTTGGCAAAATGAAGAAGTACCTCCTAGGCTGGATCTAGTTCTAAACTAGACCTTTAGTCTAGATCTTTGTCTCTAGTTTTTCGTAAGCGTAACTCTTGGAGAAAATAATGGCATTTGCGTCGAAATAATCAATGTTTTGAAATTTAATAAACTAAACACTAAATCTAGAGCTACATGTAGCCAGATAAATATCATTACCTAATGGTGACCTAGATCTAGATCACGGTCTTTTTGTAGACTAACACTAAGCTGTAAGTGGACGTTTGAAGTCCTTCAATAATTTTAGCCGCAACTCTCTTTTTGACAGACTTTCAAGTCAGACAGGAATTGGAGCGAGGAAATTTAATGAGGGCCTGTCTATGGGTCTGGTTCTACAATGTTAATGGATATGTGAATTCATTCAATCTAATTAAAAGTGCAAAAAGCTCCACTTCCAGTTTACTTTGGTATTAATAATACAAATAGATACCAAAGGCAGGTTTGCTTTGAGTTTTGAGGTTTCCATAGTTTCTCAAAATCACCATTATATTCATATTAATTTTTTTTTAAATGTTTGTCAAAAGTCTTTTCCAATCAATAATACAAGTACGGCAAAGCGTGCACATTTAATATCTATGCCCTGGGGACATTGTAACTTAAATTGGTACCCCTGCTTTTATTCAATCAACGTTGTAAACATATTTTCAAATACCTTCGCAGAAAGATAAGTATGATATACTAGTAAAATAACGATAAAAAATAAGATACATTTGTGACAATTTTATTTCTTAGATTGGACGAGAGCATTGTGGCCTGAGAATTGTTGCAGACGCTCTTGAGGATGTGCTTTACAAGGTTTGTTGAAAAGCCATTACAATATTAAACAGATATCAAACAAGCTCAGTTATCTCAGGTAAAAGCTATTCGAATGTTTTGTAAAATATGGAAAAAAAATGTACCTTAACTCTTGGGCAATTTCAAACATAATAAGATACACGATGCTTTTACATGGCTCTAAATGTTATTAAAAGCAAGGTCATATCGTTAAATGTGACTTAAACTGTTAATATGGTGGGAATTTGGTTCGCTTCCTTGAAGACAACTCGAAAAAAAAAATCAAAACAAAAACATCGTGCACTTTTTACAGAAAGTATTTGCAAAATTTGATGATTGCTTCTTTAACCATCACTACCGGCTGGAATGTCTAAAAACATTCATTGTTACATTTGGATCTTCTTTGTTTGATAATAGTCTTGGGCCTGAGTTATCTTGACCGAACTGCTTTCTTAGAATAGAATAGATAAATCTTCTAGACTGTGTCTTCTTTCAATGTGCCATCCCAAAAGGAGTCATTTTCATGGAAAGTTAAAGCCCAGCTAGCTTTCATGTTTTTGATCTTGAGACCCAAAAGTATGCTTTTAATTTTTGTTTTGTTTTGGTTTTTTTGTATTTTTCTTATTCTTGCTTTTTTCTTTCTTTTTTCTGTTCTCTCTGTTAGTGTTTTATTATTTACTTAATTTTTACTTTGTTAGTGTTTTATTATTTACTTAATTTTTATTTTGTGTGAGTGTGTGGGGGGAAGGTGCAAAAAAAACCGTGTCCGCTGGGTCATCATTTTCAGCCTTATGGTAAATTGATCCTTCTTGCATTGAAACCAGACAATTTATTTTATGCGTGCTAACGGTAAGAGAGGTGGCCGCCCTTTGAATCTATATGTACATGGAAATGAGAGCAGGGATCTTTAAAATAATTTGATGTTTATTTATTATGCAAGCAGAGGTTACCAGACTAAGAACTAATGTACCCAAACTGAGGCTTATCAAGAGATTATTATCTTCTTTTTTCTCAACATCGATTCACGTTTTTTTTTATAGCCAATGGAAGACTTCTTCAAAACACCTGCCAGCTGAACCTGCTTTCGATAGTGATATCTTTCTGAATGCTATTTTATTATGCCATCTCATTTTATTTAAATTTTGATGGATTTTGCAAAGTTGTCGTCCAAATGAAGTGGATATCGAGATAAAATGTCGCAGTTGTTCTTAGCGGGTTTGCTAGCCAATGCTTCGCCATAGCCACACAGAGAAAAATAAAGAAAGAAGTGGAGGAAAAACAAGAATTATTAGAAGAAAAGGAAAGAAGAGGAATGAAATGGGCTGGGTGGAAGAGGAGGAGAGAAATGAGGAGAAAAAATGGAAACAGGAGGATGAGAAGGATGAGGTGAAGAAGGAGAAGGAAAGGAATAAGGAAAAAAGAAACAAACAACAAAAAAAATGAGAATTGACCATTAAATCGATAGCCGTAATTAATTGATCTCTATTATATTATTTCTTTCATTTATCGTAATAGGGTCGACAAAAAACGCTCTCCGGACCCTTCAACCCGTCGACATTTCTGCCTGGTAAGAGAAACGCACATCTGTTGTTCATTTATTCTCACGTTCAATAGCATCGTTTTCTCAGATTATTTTGTGATTATTATAAGCAATGCTCATAAAATGATAGGATCATTTGCATCTCGTTTTACTTCGATATTTTACTGCATCAATATAAAAAATAAAATTTTGAAGAGTGTAGCAGCTTCAAGGGCATTCAGTTTCAGTGAGATTTTTTTATATCAGTAAGTAATTTAGTGGTTTATAACTGCAGATCCTGCCCTGTGGGATTTCTGGACGTACGAAGGGTCATTAACAACACCTCCATGCTCTGAGAACGTTACCTGGATTGTTCTGCGCTATCCTCTCATGATGTCTCTCCCACAGGTAACAAAACTGAGTATAATCCAAGTTTATCAATTTTTTTTTCCTATACAAAGTTGTCATTTCTCTTCTCTCCCCCCCCCCTCTCTCTCTCTCTCTCTCTCTCTCTCTCTCTCTCTCTCTCTCTCTCTCTCTTTCTATGTGCTTTGTGCTCTGCCTGAGATGTTTTTTTTTAAAACAAAATCTTCAGAAATCTACAGAATAGTTTTTCTTTTGGAATTTAACATGGAAGATGGTTTATACGAGGAGAACTTTAATTCTTATCGTATTGTCCTCTTTGTCTGTGAACTTGTTACATTTTCTCTTTTTAATGATTTTTCTAAAAAAATTGAAATAGGCAAAGAGCACAGTGTTTGCAAAGTGAATCGATTTATGGGGACAAAATGTGCATTTCGTTTAAAAGCAGTATAATAACAATCAAAGAAAAAGACCAGTGAAATTCAGAATTTTAATCTTCCTGTTTGTCTTCAGATGGAGAATTTCAGACGATTATGCACCTTCGTAAAGGGCGACCACCCTCACCCGGGAGACGATGGTTTCATGGTAGACAACTTTCGCCCACCTCAACCACTGAACGGGAGAGTAGTTTACGCAAGCTTCCAGAGCTAAAGATGTTAGTCTGACATAGACATGAAGCCTTAAGGAAATACACATTCCAATGACGCTCATTTGTTGCACTCAAATGTTCCTAAAAATTTGAGACGTCTTGTACATAAATTATGATATATTAGCTGTCATGCAAAATAAATACTCGAAAAAAATTGGTAAGGCAATCCTTTCTCTTGCCATAAAAGGAGTGGAGAGATTATGGAGACTCTCTTTCCAGATCTCGAAGGGGACAGTTAAATATGGTTACCAAGATTTAGGGGGTTTTTTTGTGGTTTTTTTTTTTTGCATGAAGCCTTCCACAACAAGGTGATCTCAGGCTTTCAAGATCCGCCAGGTCATGGCTTGAACTCTTGACAGATAGGTCGTTACAAAACTCAGGGCGGATTCGTTAGCAACTGTGCCACCAACTTCCCTTGTCCCCAAGGAGGCCACTGTTTGTATTTCAACTTTGGCGATCATTTTTTGCAAGTCACTGGTTGCTATTCTGGTGGAACCCCAACAAGAAGCCTATTTTTTTTATTATTATTCGGCCTCTGCTCAATATCTGTTAACCTCTGTTTGTTTGGTTCTCATTATTCGTTTTTACCACCAAATACAATTCTAACACTTTTACACAACTCAGGAACGCAGTTGCAGTGACGAGAAACAAAAAATGAAAATGTTCATGGCCATAATCCTTTAACATTGGTAAGTCGCTGTTATCTTCGAGTTTTTTAATGTCTTAAGCCCTGCCATTTTTCATAATAATTTAGGGAGTTTTGTTCTCTCTATAAGTCTATAGTGGAAGCTGAACTTTCTATTTTCAGTATGATATTATGATCCACCATCAAAGGATCGATGTTATATTTCATATCCCCTATCTTCTCTTCTTGTGGGGGATCAGTAACATAATTATAATCATCATCGCCTATGTTTCGCGATTAACTCTCTAGTCGGATGCTCTCTAAAGCTTATTGTTCGTGCTCCGGGCGTAAGTGACACAACGCCTAAAAGTTCAAAATCAAGCCAGCTACAAATACTTTGGCTTGACGAGGGCATAAAAGCCTGACATCATTTCGTTGTGGACGCGCAACTATATGCAAAGAGCGCAATCGTCGCGGTTCTATCTCAATAACCTTTTTTTCCGTTTCAAACCAGGCCCTATTCTATACACATGTTTCTATTCGTACAACTCATTCATGTTTGAGAGATTGATGAAGAATTCTAATGATATTTCAAATGTCCAACAAACTTCAATCGTCTTTCCACTATTTTTTGAAGTGCTAGATCTGAGCGACCATAGCTTTTTGCCACTGATTCCCATGTTTCAATGCGCTGAGGATGCTATATTATGCAGGCCTTTGACTTTTCTAAGCAAATTATCTACCTGTCGCCTCTTTTTGCCGTCTTTTGTTTTTCAATCGAGAGGAATGTGTATTTTATGACAACTTTATGTCCTGATTGAAGTTGTGTCCGTCCATTCTAGACTTCACTTAGGCTATTTCATATGCTTTTTTTTGTCTCCAAAAATTCTTCAAGTTTGCCTAAGAGACACATCTTTCCTGTTTCATTACTTTTTCGTGATTGTACAGATGGTTTCTCAGATGTAAAAACTCTGCCCATTGTAGCAATAAAAGATAGCAGTGTGTGTTCACTCATAGTCGCTGTAATTCCAGACTGGCTTTATCATCAATACATTTTTAACATTTTCATTCTATTTAGTAGTGTCCTAAAAAAATTCAGATGTCTTAATGAATTTTATTATATCTTTTGTAGTCATCGAGATCGTTCAATCATATTAAAGATGAATCCATGTACATATCTAATTCCAACTTTTTATTTCATGGAAATTATTACTTTCCTTGGCGGAGTGGGGTTGTAGCGTCAAATACCGTTTTCAAATCATTTCATGTGTTTGAATGTCAGTTGATATTGGCCGAATTGTTGTGTATTTTTAATCCTTAATATGAATACCCTTTTCGATCTTCTGTAACTTGCCCTTGCTCATGCATCAGAGTTTATTGTTTATTGTATTTTTCTGCTTTTTTCACATTTGTAAAAAAAAATCTTTCTCATCCCCATTTTTTTTTATATGTTATTTTTTTATCACTCTGTATAAAGTATTATTGAACAAATTTATCTAGTCTCACAAAACAGCCTTGGAATCTCCTCTTCAAATCACCATTGTACATGTTTAGTACATAGAATAGTACATCAAGTATTACATTGTTCTTATCGTAGTACAGAATTTCGGAATCCATTTTATCCTTTCAAAATGTACGTTTAATAGATACTGAGTGATGAGAAGTAATCTAGATGTACTTGAGTTGTGCCTAAGATATACCTTACGTTTGAATGAAATAACTGTCTGCGTTATAAAATTTAATTTGATAATAAAAAAAAATATGTTATAGGTAATTTACGTTTCTTCATTTATGAGTGTATTTTATGCACGACTGTGTTGATGCCTGAGTAAAAAATGTGCCTAGTTTAGTATCAATAATTATGATCCATCCATATGTAAGCGTTGGTCACATTCGCATTAACCTTCAGGTATCCCGTAATTGGAGTTGATGTTAGAACTGATAACAATTATTTGCTTACCTATCGAAATTTTTTTTGTTTTTTTTTTTTTATTTTGGAAGCTTTCATCTTAGGTAACTTTGCGAATATCTTCAATTTCTCTTTTG
>BLXT01008132.1:405327-421080 GCA_019648995.1 Plakobranchus ocellatus
AAAAAAAAAAAAAAAAAAAAAAAACCATTACAAATTGTCAAAATTTAGATTAAGCCAAAGACCATCGTTTTCTTGAAATGAAAAAAAAAATTTTGGATGGGAAGGAATTTTGAACTAAGAGATATTTATCATTTTCGATCCTGCTGTAACTCCAAAATGCAGTTTTGAAATAGGATATATCTATAATAATGTTCTCGTTGTTTATGATCTTATTTTATATAGATTTTGTACGAAATCGTTGCTTTTTTTGCATTTCTGAAGACATTGAATTAAACGATTTGGTTTGAAATGACAAAATTTAAATCAAATGTGCTTTCGTAAGTCATCTTGCATCAACTGAGCACTTCTATTAAAACTTCGAAATGTGATTTGTGTAAATAATAGTTTTGTATATCTAGTTACCTCTTTTGTAAAGTGAATCTGTACTTACATTGCATTGAAAAATTTTATGAACAGAATTGCAATGCGGAAATTCTGCAAAACGACTTCAAACAGTCAAAATATATGTTGGTCACATAAGAGATCCTCATTTTCTGCTGCATTCAATCTACAGTTATTTGGTTAGTCGTCCTTTACTTTTAGGCAGATTGGTGGCACAATGAGTAACACTACCAAAATTATACATGCAAGGCCTCATCTACCGCGGGTTCGAGTCTCGCTACTCTATGGCCTGTCGAAGGACCTGAAAACTTCAGATCATCTCGTTGTTTATGACAATGCGCAAAATCAAACCAAGCCTCTCTTATTATAAGAGAAAGGTTTATAGATTATTCATTTCTTGATAGAATTGACTCTCTCTTCATTTATTGCTTTAGCAGTAAAACAACTTGAGAATCTATGCAGAAAAAAAAATCTCAATAAACAAGAAACCACTAAACACAATGTTATAGAAATATTTGTTTAATATCTATACATTTATTAATGTAAAAATACAATTAAGATGTCAGCAAGCAAATCTTCATTCAGTCATATACCGAATTGTCCCCATACCCGGTTACAAAGCTGCTCTTTAGAAATCTTTTTTGCACAGGGTACCCAAGGTCTGGAAGACATAAAAGCAGAATGCTTAAATGCAGAATTAACGTTAAAGATTTAGCGTAGTTTGTTCTTCATAATGAAAACCTGTATTTGATGCACATTATTATTTTGCAATGTTAGAGGCTTAATGAATGTATGCCAGAGAAAGATTTAGAAGCAGACCTTTAAATACAGTATCAATCAAATTTATTGTTTCATTCTACAGAATAAAAACACGCATTTGATGCTGATACTTTTCTACGGATCGTTAGAGGACATAATCAATGTAAGATAGGAGATGAAAACACCATACAAATAGCAGTTTAATAAAATAAGGTGTTTTGACGTTTTAAACATGTCAATCCAACAAAGCTAACTTTGATTGTATTTGTTTTTATAGTGACAGCGGTGATGATAAATTTCATGGCTCGGTTTAAAAACTATCAATGTGAAAATAATGAATTGAAAAAGAAACTTGCTCTTTATAGAAAAAAATATACCGAATTTAGGACAACCCAGGTTTCATTCGTATTTTGAATCGTTTCAGACAAGAAATGTGCAACAAAGACTTGATGAATGCATAAATAAACAGCATAATAATTCTCGCAAACCCATTCTGTAAAAGAAAATAACCACCTGCCCAAAAGTTCAAATAAGATGCCCAGCATTGAGTCAGCTTTTCGATCTTTTGTAACGAGATATATCCTTAAAATCAATACCGATATTTTACGAAATAAACATTTCTGATGAGTTTCTTACAAATGGTTACATTTTATTTTTAAAAATTGTGGTTTTTTTTTTTTTCGTAAAAATTCTTTGCATTATAATGGCCTTTTGACGTGATCAAGGCCCAATAAGTATTCAAAAAGGGTAGTAAAATTTAAGAATAATATGATTGAAACATATTACCATGCGATCAAAAGCAACTCGCGGGTTTAAAGTATGGTCATAGATACTAAATTACAGTACAAATAGGACACTACGCTAAATTTGCGTTATCATTGATAATAGCGCCACCAAGCGGTGGGAGTGTACAATTTATAAACAACCATGGCGGAATATACAAATTCTAAGCGAGGAAGCCAATGGTGCTCTGCAATTTCTTGTACAAATTCAAGCCTGAAGAACCCATCAACGTCGTTTTTTCGCTTCTCGAAAGATAAAGAAAGGTAGGGAATTTATGTTAAAATAAATAATTATCTTAAAAAAAGAACTTTTGTGATATGGCTGATCTAGATCTAGATCTGGTGAGGTTATTTCTACAATAGTCTAGTTCTATTAGAGTCTAGATTCTAGATGTAGATATATTCTAATCTAGAGTCTAGATTCTAGATGTCGATCTATTCTTATCTAGAGTAAAATTTTGGAAAGTAAATATGCGTAAAATTGTGTTGCCATTTGTTTCGATGATCTGGCTATTCAATGGAAAAATGCAACAGCTCCATTTAAATATAAATCTACCTAGAAAGAAAAAAAAATAACTTTTACATATCTTAAATTAAAAAAGTTACAATAAAATCAATAGAATCTTTTTTTTTTTTTTTGCTTTACATTGCCCGGTTCATTCATTATACAGTGTAAACAAGCCTAGATCTAGAATCTGCGGCGCAGTCACTGTGTAAACGCTCAAAGGGGGCGTGGCCGTTGCACGCATTTTTTATTGACACAAAGAAGGAAGTGTCCGGTCTTTACGTACTACTTTTCTGTCTTTGATATGGTTATCGTTATTTTAAAAGTTTGCCTAAATTTACAGTATCGACATGTAAAAAGAACTTTAAGCTTTCTCACTTCAATTTTGCACCTTCAGGCGATGGATTACAAGTTTTCGTTGTTTAGTCTTCTGGCTAGTTCTTTCCTCTCAAACTTTGCCGTTTTTGCTTTTGCCAAGGCTTTATCTCATCAAAAAGAACTGAAATATATGAGGATACTGTAAAGCATTGTGTATAATAAAAAAAAAAACAACTAAATTTAATCTCATTTTTAACATTTTGTCTAATATATTATTAGTACGAGTGCACTAAATTGTGCCGCGATGTAGCGTCAGCATTAATTTTGAAAATAGTAACCTTTTTTTACCTATTCCTTTATTCTTTACTTTTGTTCATATAGAAATTGCCGCATAAGGGAAACGAAAGTTTCAACATTTTCAAATTGTCCCATATCGTTTAAGAAAAGAGATAAATGTGAGAAACTATCTTTTTTTGATTGAGATAGGCCCAAAAAATAAACGACAGGGTAATCCAAATAATCACACAATTCAGAAAATAAAAATTTGCAAGCATAAAAATATCCATAATGGGAGTATTAATCTTTCCGTTAAATCGGAACAACATTGAAGGAAAAAGAGGCATTACACGTTTGGTACGTAAATTTTGTTTTCCATAGAATATCTATGCGCAAAACGAAAAAAAAACCCCAAAAATTGGTTTGGCAAGTTTTAAACATGCTGTTTTACAATAAAAACTAACTCGCGGGTTTCAATTGAATCCGTCTACGTCTACTGTTTAGGTTTACATGCAATAAAATTTGGGTAAATCACTTTTATAACATCAACCGTGTTTTTTACCTTTTTTGTTTCATAAAACAATCAATTGAAATGAAACAAATCCTAAAATAAAATTTTCTAGATCTAAAAAATCAGATGTTTTTAAATGTTGTCGCTCAAAACAATAGCTAGATGGAGGAGTACAATTCAGAAAACCTACATTTATTACTTTCAGAATTGTCTTTGTTAATGAGAGCTTTGAATAGCTTTGAAAGATTGCCCTCCCCCTCCCTCCCGATAGTAGTCATTTCTCTTGCTATACGTTTGTATGTTGCTTCACACTGAACATGTGGCAGTCCATTGTGGTAAAAGCACTCGTTTCGATATATTGAATGAAAACTGAGGAAACTATTTGGTTTAAAGAAACTCTGAAAGAAAAAAGACATCTCTGATTTCGAAAGGGTTCGGTCTAAAGTGAGTCTATTATTATGTCTCTTACATCATAACTTATTGGGAATAAATTTATTTCATAAGAAATTGCATAAGAAACATCGATTTTGAAGAAATTGGTTTGTAAAAGATTTAACCAATATGTAATCATGACTGTATATATATTGGTGAATTATCCTTGAGGAGTGAAAAGAGCTAGAGGTGCAGATTTTAATAAAAAAAAAAAAAAGAAGAAAAGAAAAAAAAAAGAAGTTACATAGTACCCCTGTTACAACTCGTTTTAATGTTTATTAGAAACATGCTTTCAATAATTTGACAATTAAAACACTTTTATTACTTTCAAAAATTGACATTCATATTGTTAACTCTAAGAATACATAGAGAACAAAATCAGATACAACCAATTTCCAAAAATAATTATGAACAATACTTTTTTGTTGACAGCTGATATCTTTCTCAGACGTGATTGCATTTACTTACAACATTCACAGAAGAAATACAAATGAGAGGCCACATAAGTACGCGCACACATACACAAATCACTTCATATGCGCGCGCACACACACCAGGTTAACTTGTTAAAATGTGGATTATGACAATGACAGTAATTTGAATAAAGTTGGGCATATAAAGGTCTCCCGTATTTTTTTTCTTGTACACTTTAGCTAAACAAATTTCACATAAGGATTTTCTTTAGAAAATTTGCAAGTGCATGTCATGTGTCTTTCATGCTAACATTTATATTCTTTATACATGTTTTATTGTAAAGAGTATTCAAAAGTTATTTGCCTCAATGTAATAAAGAAGATATAACATAGCTAGCATCAATTTAAAGGAGCGTCTGGTAACAGCTCAGACGATGGTCATTAATTTGGATTTAAAGCATTTTTTATGTAATCACCGTTTTAGTAAGCATGGTGTTGATATTTATTTCATTTTTGTCAAAACTGACAATCTTTCGAGCACATTCACTAGGAAAGTAATTTATATTGCCATCACAGTAGCACTATCGGTGCATGGGATAAATAAAAACACCGCGGTGTTGCCCTCAAAGATGACAAAAAATAGAACGTAGACTTTCAGTGGATACAATTTTCCTCATTTTTTATGTGACGAAAGTACATTTGGATATTCTACTTTACTAAAACTATTTCTCTTCAGTACTTCTATTTCAACACTCAAAATCAATCATGTTCATGTGCTATGATGCCCAACATGCTGGTCGTCATACACGGATGGGATCATGTTTATCTTTGTCACATTAAACATAAGATAAATACGTGAGGCCAAGAGTCTGTGGTGCCTATGTGTGTGTTGATAGGTTAGATATCTTTATAGCTTCAACGAAAGATGATTTTAATGCGATTGGTCGAGTGAGATTTAGATCTATGCTCAAACATCTAAAATTTTTATGCATACTGATGTGTTAGATCTAGGTCTTGAATCAACCAATGACGATTTTATATACGTGTTGATGATTTAGGCTTATATTTAATTGATCATGCTTTTTCAAGCAATTTTAACGAGAAATTGTTAGATGTAGGCCAAAATTTAGACCTTGTCTTTACATGAATAGACTTGGATATAGGCTGATGTAAGTGATGGTGCTCATAACGACTGTTTATGTGTAGGACAATACTTTAGAGTTATGAGTAAATTTTTATTATGTCCATTTTCCGATAGAGCGCTAAGAAGTTTCACAGGTGTTAGGTATCAGGTATCATATATCGATGGGAAGAAAAATGAAAGCTCCACAATCCATTTAAAATCGATATCTGCCTGAGAGATCGATATTGAGACGTTTGCGTATGTTTTATTTTTTCATTACTCATCTCGTATTGAAATAAAAGTGGTGATCGTGAATTGCATGAGGCAAAATAATTATAATTGGCACCATAAACAAAATATAAAGTAATCATGTGAGTAAGACAACCTAACATTTTATGCAGCACTGATATAAATCTCCTGGTCCTCAACAGCAATACATAGATAGAACAGTTTATGGTTAAAAACAAAAAGGCCTCTAACAGAAACACCAGAATAATATTACAGTCGATGGAAGGTCAGCAAATATCAGTTTCGAACTTGAAACACGTTTACATGGAATGTTAAAAATAACATTGATAAATTAAGAAATTGTAGAAAATATGTCTACTGCAAAAGAACGGTGAATCAAAAGTCTTCAAATATTTTTCAATTGATATCTGCAGGACCAAAATACTCCCCTGTATTACTATTTGCCTGACATTTACAATTTTAATTTAATTCATGTATGAAGACCCATTTGACACAAATAGTGCCCCCATTGTCCATCCTCCGAGGGTCTAGATGCCTCACGGTAACCAACTCAAACAAACTGGAAAAAATGACGGACATGTCCTTCCGCTCTGGAGACGGGGCTATATGTCTTTCAAGAGAGAAACGTCCAAATCTCCCCCATTTACTTCAAAGGGTAGATCCACAACTTTGGTCAAAGGAAAAAAGAATAGTTTTGAAAATCATATCAAATTTAAAGGCATTCGATCTTTAAGGACGAATAATATAAATCTCATTTTCCTATTTTTAATAAACATGCAATTGGTTTTTTTAAACTTATGTGGCCCAGCCTTATTTGGATCACAGGATAGAAAAGAAAACTAGGATCTTGAAAACTTTAATCTTGTAGAAATTATACTGAATAATAAGAGCTTCTTAAACGTTAAGAACCCTCCCAATACAGAGAACGATTTGTTGTTATTTTGGTTAAAAATGAGAGAAAATTTCTATCTATTTATGGAAAAACGATGGCAAGAGTTTTATTCATTTTTTTATATATTATATTTAGCGAGTGTTAACCACAAATAAAAAGAAAATTGAAAAATAAATATCTGAATAATTCAAATGACAAGAAATATATGCCTTTGTGCGTATTTTAAAAAATTGCCTTGACGCGTATTGAAATTGAACAGTTCACTATTTGTCTGGAAGTTTGTCTCCATCCTCACAGATCTTGGCAAAAAATGCTGCCATTCAGATTCCATGACCTGAGAAGGATAACGGTATATATGCAAGGTAATGAGACACTTCGGAAAAAAACGTCCATGGGACAGTGAAAACAAAGAACAAATAGCTTCTTTATGCGATTCTTTGGCGAAGAAATAAATGGATTTAGAAATCGTTACAGTCTGTGTAAGTGATATTTCATCATCATCATCAGATACCTTGTCTGAAACGACATTGGAAATCATGTTCCTCCACTCATATTTATCCTCAGTTAACCTTATAAACGTATTGCTATCCTTACTTATTGTCCATGACTTCTTAAGATTTTCAATAAAAGTTATTTTTTGTCTACCACTACTGCGTTTGCCTTCAATCTTTCCAGTGATTGCTAATTATTCTAAACTCTTGTGTCGGCAAATAAAGACCAAAAAAAGTGTAGTTCCTTCTGGCCTATTGTTTTAATTAGTGATCGCTCAAAATTAGCCTCTTTCAGAACCAATTCATTTGACTTTTTTCTGTCCACGATATCCTCATCATTCTTCTGATGAACCACCTCTCTACTGCTTCTAGTTTTTTCTCTATTTCTTTGTGTATCGTCCAACACTCACTACTATACAAAAGTACTGAACATACATATGTTTTAATTACCCTTATTTTGGTTTACATACTTATGTTTCTATTTGCCAGGATTGGTTTCATTTTTTTGGTATCCATCTTTGGACATGGCTGTTCTTTTAGTTATTTCGCTTGTGTATCTGCCACCTGATGTTATCAAGTAACCTCGATTTGAATTTTTTAACTTGCTTGATTTGTTTGCCTTTGCTAACGAAATTGCACTTGGGGTTAGAGGATTTCTTTGAGATGACCATACATTCCGTTTTTTTACATTCAAAGACAGGTCCATTCTTTCATTCTCTAAAACTACAATATCTACAAGTTTTCGGAGTTGTTTGCCAGATTCTGCAATTCAAACTGTATCATCTGCAAATCTCACAGTATTAAGATTTTCTCCATTTATTTTTAAGCCTGAAATATCATCAAGATTCCTTAGGATTATTTCACTATATAAGTTACAAAGATCAGGAGACATTACACATCCCTGCCTCACACCTCTTTTAATGGGTTTGAAATCATTATGTTCTACTTCAATTCTTACAGATGCAGTCTGATCCCAGTATCAATTTCTAATTACTCTCAGATCTTTCCCATTGATGTCTAATTTTTCTAGCATACGAAACAGCTCTAAATGTCTTACTGTTAAAGGCCTTGGAATAATCAATGAAACAGAGGTGGAAATCTTTTTGCATTTCTATTCACTTTTCCATAAGCATTGACAAAGTGAATTTTGCATTTCTAGTCCTTTTATCAGGCAAAAAGCCTGGAGATATTTCTGGTCTTAGAGTCTTGCGCATTCTGTGCATCAAAACGCGTAACAGATTTTTTGTAAAATGGCTCATTTTACTGATTGTTCTATGGTGTTCACATTCTGTTACTCCTGGTGTTTTGGGTAGTGCAAAAAAAAAAAAAAAAACAGATTTACAAAGGTCTTCTGAAATTGTACCACTATCGTATATTGCATTAAGAAGTTTTGTTATCAGATCTATTCAAATCATCTAATGCTTTAGTTATTTCTACTAGTGTATTATCTGGTCCTGTGGCTTTACCATTTTTCATTTTTTTATCGCTGATTCTACCTCTTCTTTGAGGATAGTTGGGCCTTCTATGTTTTTTTTCTATTTTGGGTTTTTTGCACCTATCATCTTTAAAACGATCTTCAACATACTCTGACCATCTGTTTAGCATTTCCTTTTTTCCATTAACATTGTTCCATCTTTTGATTAGATGCAGCCAGGGCTATTGCATTTGGTTTTCTTACCACTGACGTCCTTAATTTTAGCATGCATTAAATTGCTGTCTTTATTTAGCTTTGCTCTATTTCCTGACATTGTTGGTTAACTCATTATTCTTTCACCGCATTGCATTTTATTTTGATGTTTATGTTTAGGTCTTTGTGTTTGCCTTGTACATTTTTTGATTCGTGCCTTCCTTCCATTAAATCGAGAATTTCTTTGTTTATCCACTTATAATGCTCTTTTTTATCTTTTTTTGGGAATGCCTTTCTCTAGGACTTCATTAAGTGAATTTTTCATTTCTGACCATAATCCTTCTACTTCTGAGATATTATTCAGAGTTTCGTATTTGTTATGCACAGCTATAGAAATTTTGTCTATTAGTTTTTCATTAGATCTTAGCAGTCCATTTGGAATTTAGTATTAGCTTTTGCTTTTCTTAATTTCTTAACTTTTATCAGAAATTTACAGATTACTGGAATATGATCTGAATCACAGTCGGCTCTCGGCATTGACTTCGATGTTTTGGCAGCGTTTCAGAATAGTTTCTCAATGAGGATGTAATGTATTTTATTTCCATTTCTATCTCCGGGCCTCTTCCAAGTCCGCTGTCGCCTAGGGTGGTTTTGATACCAAGCATTTGCAATGATAAAATCGTTGATTTGGCACCATTCAATTAGTCTACTTCCACGCTCATTTACAACTCCTATGCCACTGGGCCCAACATCATCTACTTTTTCATCCCCAAGTTTTGCATTGAAATCTCCCATTATTATGATGATGTCCTGGGATTTTAGAAAGCCTTTTGCTTTTTCTATTTCTCTTTCATACACATAAAAGAGGCGTCGGTATCTTATTCGATGTAACAATCTCAGACACAGTAGTTGTAGCTAAAGAGGGAGCCAAACCATTAAATTTAGGAATTATTTAAGTGTATGCACCAGCATCTGACAATGAAGACGTAGAAGTAGAAACGTTTTACGAAGAAATAGAAAAAAGTTTTATTTAAAAGCTATAAAAATTGAAATGACTAGAAATAGTGTCAGTTATATGACCGTGTTCTTATATCACATAAAATAAATCATTCAATGACATTGCTGAAATTATTAAGGCATCTTGGTAATATTAAAGAGTCCGGTAGGTTAACAACACAAAATCTTTGGTTTAATGTTTGAAATCAAAAGCTCACATTTTGTGTCCCATTTCGCCCGGGTCTTCAAAGCTATTATTGTCACGGAGTGCGCTGTTGACATGACTAGGTCGGGCAAGAGAAAGGAATAGAAACATAAAATATTCGTTAATCTAGAGAGAAATTCTATGCGAGATACAAATTTATGGTGAATAAAGCTATAAATTGCACACGGAACTATGATTTTTATTCAGAGATTTATCTTGGACCAGAAAAAGACATTCAATCAGTAGTTAAAATAATATATACATATATATTATACATTATTCATATATGAAAATAAAAAAAAAAACTATCAAATGAAAAAAAAAAAAAATAAAGAAATTATTGTCACAATTATATATATATATATATATATATATATATATATATATATATATATATATATATATATATATATAATTAAACGCGCTAATAATATGCTATAACCTGAGGTTGAAGATGCAGTTAATTCGTCAAGAATTAATCATATTCCGACACTGTTGTTCTTGGCTGATGGAAGGGATTTGCAAGCCGAATCCTGAACTGGCAAAGGCTCTTAACCGAGATGTTTGCATCAGACCTGTAAAATCAATGTAGATCTAAATCTTTCCATCCAACCAATCAAACATTATCTAAAAGTGCAAAAAGTAAGAAGGCATTCGATTTTAAAAAGAAATTACACACAAGTTTTAAACTAAAAGTTTTAAAATAATAGTCATAAAATTATCTTATTTTACATTAAACCTGTATGAAACTTAACTTAAAAACCAGTCTCTCAATCTGCCTCTTCCTTACCATGCTCAAATAAAAAAAAAGCCTTTTTGAAAGAGGAGATCAAGCATGAGACTGAAATCATGTTACGTCCCTAAAGTTTCTTGCCATATTTACGTGGAGACTTTGAAGAGGCAACTCAGACATGAGACAGCCAAGACATTCTTGCCTTTATACCAGCAGTTATATTGTTAACTGATCTAACTGGTAAAAACATTGCAAAAAGCTGATGGCTCTGCGCGCGTTAAAGCCTTGACAGCATGATGGTCATGTGCAGTGTCATCAGTGAGCATCAGAATGGAGTGACTATACAGCTGTCCTACATCTTTTTGAAAAGTTCACCGCAGAGTGCGTGCATGCGCATTTATCTGTTTCATGCTAAAATGTACGCTTTTTACTAAGCTATAAAAGGTGCCTTTGATTTTCTGCAAAGTTAACTAAATTATCATTTGTCCTGTGATTTAAAAATAGAAATTCAATCAACATTATAGCTTAACTTTGGTTCCAGTGATTAAGGGAAAAACAATGTAAATCCATGTTTAGTTTTCTGGTTGTTACATGAAGTACACATATTATATTTGGCTGCACCTAGAGCTTAAATCCTTTGCACTGTTCATATTGCCAACAGGCAGTGGATAGGGCTGGTGCTGACGGATTCATCTGGTCTTAAAGCCACTTAACAACAAAGGGTTCTCAGGCTTTTAGGCCCTCCAAGCTAGAACGTCAATGTCGAGGCTCGAACCCGCGGCAGAAGGATCCCTGAAGATCTCGAGTTCGCTCTCCACACATTTGCCTGTGACACTGTAATGCCAAAGAGATAACATAGAATTTCAAAACATTTTAAAATGAATTAATTAAGTTATCATCTCAACATGAATTAAGGCGAATTTGACAATAGTTACTACCGATGTTGTCCTCAAGGCGCGACCTCCCCACCTTATAACATAACATAATATCTCAGTCTTCACGGTTGACAGCAAACGGCTCAGAGCGTTCACCTTATCTCCAAAAAGGCATAACACAATAGACTATCTTTTTTCAGAAGCATCTCTCTTTAAACGAGATACGTATAAAAGGAACAGAAAAATATCCGACCTTTATTTTGAATCTCCTCTAATGTCAGTACCTTTCTGTTGCAATACTGCCCATCTCTCGGACATTTCTTGGCCACAGTTATGTGAACTGATGTCTTCAGGATTTTTAGCCAGATAAAGTTGACATTCTCCACGGATGATGGTAACAATAAGGTATCCTGACTCATGATGATGAAGAAAGCTGGCTACATCTAACCTAATTAAAAAAAAAATAATAAAAACGTTAACTTCTATGGGATAGTGCTCGAAAGGTCACAATTTTTTTCTGTTTAGCGATTAATGGGTCGGTGTAAAATTTGCAAAAAACTAAAAATATAAATTTTACAATGAGGGTTATATAATTTTATGATAATTTTTTTCTAATCGATGTAAACAAAAAAAAAGGTCTTTAGAAACATTTACACTCTGATTCAATATTTTCTGTTTCGTACGTCTTCAAAATTTTTAACTTATGTGAAGTTGAATCTGGTGTGAGGCTACGCGCCTAAATTTTTTGGTCTTGTGAAATGGAGACTCCTACACGACTTAGCTTTTTCAAGGGCATTTGAATAAAACCAGAGCTTGAACAGCTTTTCTCTTCTGTCGTTTCAAGGCAGAGCAAGTTTTTTGCAACTTCAGCATATAACTCTGGGCGCATCCAACTGCTGGAATAGAAGATTTCACGATAACTCAGAAAAATCCCAATATATTTTTAAAGTGCAGGCAAACTTTTATAAAACCTTTTAAAATCTAATTCCAGTCGAATTCCACCTATTTTCACACAACTGGACCAAATGCACTTGAATAATCTACAATAACATTTTAAATACTTTCGAAAATCTGAAACGTTTTTTTTAAATTTAATCTTTTAAGATAAGTACGCCATGCTGACCAGACAAATTTGAACCACCCCAGATCTCTAGCTTGTCTGCCCATCTTTTAAGTTTGACCGAGCTGGCTATAAATAGATTTGATTTCTCCACTCTATCGAGACGACTACATTTGTGAATTTTTTTTAAATCTTTATGGCACAGCCGCAGCTGGGGCAAGAACATCGCTTGCACAGAAGCTTTTGTGAAGATGGGCTTGATTCGAAAATGCCATGGGAACCCAAAAAGGCTTTTGACTTTTCAAGTAGCCCAACGATTTTTCTCTTTGATACGCAAGATCTTTTTTCCCACTGTCAGCTTTCTTCTGAAGGCTTTGCCGCTGCCTCACAAGCTGCTCCAGAATCCGTGTATGTGGTTGCAATTCATCTACTGTCATCTGACACACATTTTGAAGCTTTTTAACAGTCAAAAGGTGGCGGATCAGTACTACAAAGTTTTCTCCTGCGGTTTTTCTCATCAGGGCCTTTCGATGCCTAAAAGAAAAGATATAACATTAAAAGGTAATGAGGCGGTTGTATTATTTTATGTTGCTCAGCAAAAGCATAGCTATGAAAAAAGTAGATGCAGAAAAATACAATGGATTTTCTTTTGGAAATAACAGGATATACATTTGTATGTCCTAAAAGAATTATGTTATGATTATTTACTAACATAAATTAACCAAAAATTTCAGAAAAGACGATTTTTGCACGTTTTATTGTTTTTGAAAAAAAATTACAACAATTTCCCGTTTTATTTTTTTAGTAAATGTCTCTAAGGGATAAATTAGTGTAAAATTCTTACATCCATCTTCCAATTTATTTCAGAACAAAGAAACGGCCCTGATATCCATTCGCGGATAATCCCAGATCTCTATTGCGTGAAAAAGTCAGGTGTTGAAGAAGAAGTACTCGGAAATCCTCCTTTGCTGGAAATGTACAATGAGAGCTCATGTCTTTTTGAAAAAGGCACAGGAGTTTTTCACCCTCCACAGCAATGCGAGATTCGATAACCTGTTAAAGGGGGAAAATCATATTTTGTTTCAGTCAAGTTTCAATATTACAAGCAAACTTTATATAATGATCTGAAATAATGATTCACAATAATGCCAAAAATCTTAATTCTAATTTCGGAAAAATGTTTTCATCAGGTTAAAGTTGATATTAAATTTATTTTTAAAACTGCTGAATGCCTTGCATTGAAAGAATGTAAAGCTGATGTCTTAACAATGTTATAACAAAAAAGAAGGTACATGTTATTCAAACTATGCCCATGTTGTTTTCCAAAATTCTTACTGTACAATTATGTAAGTCATAAACTTTATCACATTTGCTGCTTTGTGAACTTGCCATAGTAAGTTTCTCTCCTTGGAACAATGAAGGGAAGTGGTAAGAAGTGGTAAGAAGTTCCCAACTTTTTGGTGAATACCTAAGAAAAATTATTTAGCAGTGGACAACTGATAAATCCATGTTCTTGAGAATTGAAAAACCTGTCTGACTTATCCCCACATTTATTTACCCCTTTTAATCCTTGTTACTAAAAAGAAGATCGATTTATGAAAGTTCCAGCTAACATAGATTTCACTGTATATCACAAAGATCTATTATGATATGACCGCTAATAATTAGAGAAAACACAAAGGACTGCAGCTTCAGACGATCTGATTTGGGGAGTCGCTGTAGCGGCCCAAGAATAAAGATCATTTGCATTCCGAATAGCAAAGCTTCATGCTGTGCAGATCTTGAAATTGCCTGGCTCAAAACTCAGTCTGTCCACCAGGCTCTTCTTTGCCGTGGTCTGATTGATTAACAGTTGATATTCCCTGTGCAGCATTTATCAGTGATCTCATTGCTGACAACATCATTAGAGACAAGATGACCCTCACAAGTCCTACAGACGGACACTGTGACGGTTGGGTAGAGCGTTGATTGACTCTTGTTGAAATGGGCGCATTTCGTAGTCTTGTATTTGCCATCCGACTTTCTGTGAAATCCTGCACCAATTTTGAAATGTAAAGTTTGGCGAAGTAAGCCTTCAGTTTTAATTTATGACAAATATAAGGTTTTCACAGGCTTATGGAGAAAAAATGAGCGATTAAAAACGGTTATTTCTTGTTTTAAGACTCGTAATTTTGGAGTACACTTTTAAGCAAATATTACAGACCATACATTAAAATAAAAAGCAGTAAATAAATGTCAGTGAAAGGTGTTTACCAGCCGTTTTTTGCCTTTCCCATTATGGTCGGTGGACATTAATTGAAGTAACAAGTCACTGAAACTTAAAAAGATATATAAACAATAAAATATACTATGGTCATTGGGTACATATCTAAGATTTTAATGTATCAATATTATTATTTGATAATTTTTTTCACATACCTCACTGATTTTGATTTTGCGGTAATATCTGGTCTTGCCATGTCTTTTCTTCTTCCATACGTTCTCATGGTATTTGAATTTGCAAATGTAAAACACTTAAAGGCCGAACTTTTTGTCAGACTTACGTATACAACACATTTCTTGTAATTACATTTTTAGATAATGGAATGGAAAGGAAGACAAAGGGAGAAGATAATGGATGGACTGGTCACATGGCTTGGACCAGGAAAAGTGTCAGATATACTGGCCGCCGTCAAAGATAGGGATTTGTGGAGGGACATGATCGCCAACGCTTACAAGCAAGGCACTTGATGATGATGAGACAATGGGAAAAAAATGTACAAATACTTGGACAGCATGGTGAAACATAATTATACTCTCCACTGCAAAAATTTAATAAGATGAAACTGTCCTAAAAAAAAAACAAAAAAAAAACCAGAATGCCGCTACCTTTTTATGGAGGCACAGAACAAAGTCTTAAGATTGCATCTAAAAGTAGTCTGTCCTCGGCTGTCAAGATCCGACTCAATGAATCAAAATTCTTAAGGAAAACAACTAAAAACGAAGAGAAATAAATGTGAAACCGTTGTACAGTTATTTCTACAATGCAAACATTGGACTCGCTGTCATTAATACATTTTTAGGCGAACGTTCAATCTTGGAAAATGAAATGATGAGTTTTCTTTCCTTTTTTTTCGGTTTAAGTT
>BLXT01008132.1:607706-617813 GCA_019648995.1 Plakobranchus ocellatus
CCCTCCTCTCCTCTTACCCACTCTGCGAGAAAGATAATGCCAAACCAGTAGTGTCATATCCATTGGGTGCACTTGTTTTTTCTATTTTTTTTTCTTTTGTAGAGTGTCACGTATTTCTTCATGCATGTCCGAATGTGCGCTGTAGTGTCCTGGCCCCGTGGAAAATCACACTTTTAAAAGAGAAAAAACTGCAAAAAAGAAAAAGCAATGTTATCATCCTAAAAATTGCAAAAAAAAATTGCAAAAAAATTGCAAAAAAATTGCAACCTTTCCAAGTGCATACAAAGAAGCATCCGACATAAAAATAACATTTTTCCAGTTTCTGCATAAAGCACATCTGATAAAACAAAATACACAACTGCAATGAAGTGTGTTACATTGTAAAGAACAAACAATCATAAAATACACACAATTTCATTAAATATAAAAATCTGAGCCAACAAACTGGTTTGTAGGCAAGAAAACAAAGACGTTTATATTCTCCTGATTCTGTCTTCGCCTTTTAGGGGACAGAATGAGTTTGGTGCAGTTTTTGTAAATAGCCTGTCCACAACAAGGTGATCTCAGACTTTCAAGCCCTCCATCAGGCCGGCGCCGGTGGCGGGGCTCGAACCTGCGACAGATCTCAGAGTAGACTCGCCAGCGACGGTGCCACCGACGCCCTGAATGAGGCTGTAAATAGAATTATTACGTTCGGCACCAGCCAAATTCACGGTCAAACACATAAATACGAGTAGAGTAGCTAGGTTTGGAAAGTCAACGGACACTGATGCCCAGAAGAGATGGTGGTTCACTGCCGAACCTGACTTTTGAACAGCACTTGGACCAAGCTTAATCATGTACTTTTTTATCCCGTCTTCTGGAACATTCGCAAGTTTTTTGGGGTTTTATTGCAGTTACACCTTCTGCTCTTGAAAAAAAAAAAAACTATCTCGGTGACGATTTGTTGCCGTCGTCTTAACATCGTGTTTCGGTTTGGACTTCGAATAATTTGTCTATGATGAAAGTCTGATAGAAGGTCTACTGCTAACCTATAAGTGAACTGAACATTAAACAATGAAAAAATGTCGTCTTTGTACTTGAGTGCTTGAAAAAAACATTCGGATGAGGATAGAGCGATTTACCCTCTCGTTTCGCTACTTCACTCAAGAAATGAAATGGTTACCTTCAGTTGAGGTGACTATCACGCCAAATACTATTTTTTTCAAAACTCTATTATTTTTGCTTTACTTTAAAATTGCATGACATTGCAGAAAAACGCATAAATTGCAATTTCTTGTGGGTCTCGGCAAAAAACGCGGCTTGCCAGTGAGAAAATAAGATTGAGAAGGTCTCTGAATGTGTCATTTCAATACCTAAATTGATTTGTAAAGCATTGTCTGCACAAATGCTCTGTTTTTGTGTGGAGTCTTGTTTCACAGCTCAATATCTGTAGCAATACATTTGAACAGCTTTATTCTCTTCTGTTTGCGCCATGAGTAAGAACTGTACCACCACATATTGTGTTATGGCTATAATCATGGAGACAATCATGCTAATATTTTTCAGAATAATTTTCCATTCGATGATTGACATATAAAGAATTAAGTATATATATATATATATATATATATATATATATCCCTTTCTCTCTTCCTTTTTTTCATTCTTTTGAATCAGATTTGTGGTTCGCTCTACCGTTCGAAGAGCGAGTTATATAGCGACTATTCATTAATATTGACGCTTTGATCTTTAATAACTCTTGTCATCAATAGTATGGCTTTCATCCTTTTTTGTATTTGTTAACATTACGGTGTCCTTGACACCATCCATATTATAGACTTAAGTTCCTTTGTATCTTGACATTTTTCAAATTTTATTTCCTTTTTCAGCGGATCAGCATTTATTAGTGTACGCCGTTTTGCCACCAATGTATATGAAACAGGGTGCTAGAAGACGACGGGGACCAGAAATAACACAAAAATACACTTAATACTACATATATAAGTGAATAATTAATCTTAATTACTGCTGCTACTTATGCTGCTGATGATAATAGAGCTTGTCAAAGTCGATATTTTTTCTCTCTCTTAGACTGCTAAGCAGGTTTCTTCCAGCAAAACCGGACACTCACACTAACACACAAATTAATATCATGGAGTTTGGAGATCGACTCTTCGCCATGACGGAATTGCCATTGATAAACGAGGTCAACCCTGATTCACTCAAGGTTGAAAGCAAGGTTAGAATGACTTAGGCCTTAATAGCTCATTAAAATATGACTCTTTAAATGTTAAAAAAAAAACATGGCTTAGATGAAGGAGTAGGAATAATTTTTTTTTGTTGTTGCTATTGTTGTTGTTGTTATTGTTTTCTTCTTCTTCTTCTTCTTCTTCTTCTTCTTCTTCTTCTTCTTCTTCTTCTTCTTCTTCTTCTTCTTCTTTTTCTTCTTCTTCTGCTTCTTCTTTTTCTTCTTCTTCTTCTTGATGTTGTTGTTGTTGTTGTTGTTGTTGCTGTTGTTGTTGTTGTTGTTGTTGTTGTTGTTGTTGTTGTTGTTGTTGTTGTTGTTGTTGTTGTTGTTGTTGTTGTTGCTGTTGTGACGAAAAGAAACATTTTTACAAAAGTATCAATACCGCTAGAATCTTCTTCCTAGGCATAGGGTGTTATTTTAACATTAAGGAATTTTTTTTTTCTAATGCAGGACAAATTTCTCCCAGATCTTCATTTATAAAGAACCAAACAGAAATGAATGCCGTGTCTTTTCACTCTGCTTGCTCAAAATGCTTATCTTTTTTGGATGAACAATGACAATTCACAGAGAAAATTGACCGATTATGTAATGGTCCACCAAGGTACTGCTCACCCGCACGTACTTGAGGATGGTACCTGGATTTACTATTCGATGAACAGTAACTATACAAAAGCGTACAACTTTGTAGCAATTCCACCTCAACCAGTCTCTTCCGAATGTGAGTACTTCGTTCCTTTTAGTCAACGTTTTTGTCACGTTGAACGTGAAGAATTTACTAAATATAATTGTTACTATTATATTCTATTATCATTATTATTATTATTACTATGACGCCTGGAACATCCAGGCTTCTTAACTGATAGTTTGACATCACACAAACAAGACAGGTCCAGTACTCTGCGTTGATGCAGTGACACGTTTACATCTATTTATAAAGTTTATTTGACTACATGCTAGGTTATATTATTATAAAGAGAAATCTACGGTTATATATATATCCATTGCTTGCTGGGTGGCGTAGACTCTAATATTCTAATAGTAAGAACAACGACAACTAACCTAATATATACACCTGACCCTACTCTAAGCCCCCCCCCCCAAATACAGTATCGGGCGAGGCGTTAGGAAACTACATGATTTGGCTTCGAGAGTTTATTTTAAAAAAACTATAGAAAACCTACAAACTGACCGAACAACTATTCGAGCTTTGCTCATGGCTACATGTCTTTACATTTACTCTGCTGCTCTCTGAATCAACTACTGCTACCTCTGCTTCTGAACTGGCGTAAAGCTGGAGAGCAAGTCAAACACTAACTGAATGAGTATTGTACATACAAGCTCGGGGAAAGTCAAACTGGGGTGTAGGGCGAAAACGGTATTGCTTCCCTAAAAGGACACAAACAAAGGCACTAAAAATCGACTCAATAGATCAAGGTGATTTACTTCGACAAGGTGGGCCCGAGAAAGCGCCAGCAATGAGCACCGTCACTCCTGACTGATTAGACGTACCACAAATGCACTTAATGACTTGAAAAAAACAAAACAAATGACACTTAAATAAGTATCTTCCCTGATTTGATCAACATCAGATTTCCTCTTTATGGGTTAGGATTCGCTGCCCCAAAATTAAGCTTCTAGTTTGGTAGTCAAGCGGTAGATCGTTAATTTTGAAACGAGGAGCTCGTTGAATCAGATACACTTGGAATGACCATTGAGGGTGATTAATGACTAACATGGGAGTGGGGCTGAATAATGTTACAATTATTATTATTATTATTATTATTATTATTATTATTATTATTATTATTATTATCATTATCATTATTATTATTATATGTCACGGTAAGGGGATATATAGATGATGAAGATATGATTTAATTTTCAATCCGTTCAGGAAATGTATTTAGTCTCTAATTCAACTTCAGTCCATTCCAGGACTCCTATTAAACGTAGTTTGATTTTCAGCCCGTTCCAGGACTGTTCCCTGTAAAATTCAATAATGGAATGAATTCATACAACAACATTTCTATTTCTTTGCATTCTCATTTCCGTATTTCAAAACTCATAATTCAACATAGTTTCTGTTATCAAACGAAAATACGTATTGTTAATGCTTAAACACTTAGATCTACAATCCATTTATATTTCAAGCACTCTAACACTTAGATGTATATAATTCATTACACTCTCAACATTTAACGTTTTTAATTTTTAACATTTTTGACCATTTAATTTTCCAATAACTCTGACACAAAGCCTATATCGCCAAATATCTGCTAACTAAAATACATTATGGTTTAATTAAATTCATAGTTAGATAATAGCCCATAGGGTTGCTGCATAGGCAATATGTACAAACATATAAGCAATAATTTACATACTCGATTACCAGCTGTCTATACTCTAACATTAATTAGGAGGTCTTGTACTTTTATGCTAAGGCGTTAATATCCTATATGGTTTCTTTTAATTTAGATTCTCTGTACAGGAAATCAGTGGTATTTGGTATTAAATTAGATTCAGATGGGTTTTATAAACCATTTGTTTGATAGAGTGTGTTTCTTCTTCTATAAAAAAAAAACAAAAACAAAACAAAAAGGCGCCCGTGCTGTCAATACAACCGTTCCAAAACGCTTTGCTATGGTGCTGAAGGTTACCTAGGGAAGAGGAAGCTGTGTTGTAGTTTTCTGCGTCCACACACAATTTTTCTTAACACTTAGTATGCCCTCTCATTCATTAGGTACTTACACTTTGTGACTGTGCATCAAAGCTATTTCATTTTTGAAAGGTATGATGCATAAATTTATTATATGTCCTCCGCCAGCGCCTGACACAGTCATAGTGTGTACATGAAATAACATATTTTCCACAGATTCCTTCACGCGATTGCAAGATCTTAAGTAGCATATATGAGGCCAAGCTTATATGCCTTCAATATTGTTCTTCGTGCGTTAAAAATTACAAAATAGGTTTTTCTTCCTCTATCTTGACACCCGACATTGTTGTCGAGATCCAAAAACCCTGCAGCTATCCTGTAAAGGATGGACTAAAACATTTTTTGGAACAGTGTTTTGCAACATAAAACTGGCATTATAAAAGAAAATAAGAAGTATTTAAGACCAAAATATTAGGGTATTTACAAAAGAAATGTTCGAGATGGAATGGAGCAAAAAGGAGATCTTAGGCGAAAATAGTTCTTCGCAGCATGGTGTGCTCTTCAGAATTTAAATTTGAAAACCATTTGTACTTGAAGCTACGCTATAGTGATGGACTATTATAATTATCACAAACAAAGTATTGCAGGTCATGGGAAAAATGATCCTCTGAGTGTTATTAGACCTACACAAGGATTCTTCACTTTTGTGTACGATAAACTTCTTTTCAGGTGTAAAAGATAGTAAAGCAATTCAATACATGAAAAAGAAATATTGAGTTTTTGCTCACTGCGAATATGTGTAAGAAAACTACACAAAACATAAACAATCAAAAAGATGCGAGGAAAATATCTCATACATCTTTCTTGTTAGTCTCTTTACAGCCCACGTAAAATGATAGATCAATTGTGAAAAAAAACAAATAGATCGCAGATTTAGTTACTTTTTATACGAAAACGAACGGCTAAACTTGACTTACTGATTCCATCTACCCATTCCCCCTCATGTAACTCGTTTTTCTAGCTCCATTCTCTGGCGCCAAGATCGTGGCTACCGCCCCCAGTCGCTGGAAACTTCACATAAGTTACACACACTCCTTTGGCGTCACGCAGAACTATTTTGTCCAACTGGAGCAACCTTTGACCTATAACCTACCCAAGCTCTTGACGAGTGCCATTAGACAAAGCTCTGTGGCCGAATGTTTTGACACATACCACGAAGAATCCGTGAGTGTTGTGACAAGTTGCCTCGTTTATACTCGGCGTGTTTCTATGAAATGCGTTCTATTCAGTAGCTTTTCGGTGGAACTGAGAGTGGAAACGTGATGAAAATGATTTTTAAATCATGAATGGATAATAGTTTGTGAGTCAATCAGAGAAAACTGTCACACGGCGCTTTTTGGACATTTGAATTAGACCACAATATAAAAGCTTACAATTTACAATTTGCATGGAGATAAAATTCTCATGTCTCTCTCCCCATTATGCGAGTTTGAATATTGGACGGTTATTAATTTTTTCAATTAGAAACACCAACAGATTTGATGTTTTGCCTATTACAATGTCACATCACATAACAAGATATAAATAAATCGATTGAAAAACAACACAAGACGGATAAATGTATAATTCATACAATTATACCTTTGAAATGGTAGCATATTTTTTATCCAGTCATCTACAATATGCCTTAAAATGACCAGAGAATTAAATATTGTTTTCAAATTTTGCTTTTTATTTCAATTTCATTTGTCGCCCTCATGATTACTCATTACTAACAAATTATTATTTCTTACACTAGCTGGACTTAATTGTAATAGAACGGTCTAGTGGCAAACGTACGCCTATTACCTACAAAGGACCCAACGGCGTCGTGTTCCATATCATCAACTGTTATGAGGACTCGAACCACGTCATTTGCGACACCCCTTTTTATCCCAAGGGAAGCGACTGGCTCAAAACGAAATATTTGGATCACCTTTCCAAAACCACATCTACTAAGCATTTCACGTCGAATGAAACGGCAGTTTTTGCACGATTCGTCTTGCCTTTGCAGCTCGACGGGGTGAGTTTGGCATAAGCTTTTTGAACGGATAACTGTAAATTTCAAAAAGGTTTATTTAAAAAATCATATTTTGCAATCTTTTTTCCTGATGGCTTTGTAGGGTATAATGTGTTTGGTGCATACTTCTTCAATCTCAAATGAATTACTCTGTCTGACAACGGCTGAAGCTCGAGTATCATAAAAATAGTGAAAACCGCATTAAACGAAGACAGTCCTTTCCCTCTGTCAATGAGATTTTCATGATTGTCATTTTTAATCATCAGTCCACAATCTTCAGAGACATTTCTATAGTTATTATTATTTATGATTTTTTACTACTCTTACTGCTGCTACTACAAACACCACCACCACCACCACCACTTCACCGTCATAAGCATCAGCATCAGTTGTCCAGTCCTTTATAAAAAGAAAATTTGACTCCCGAAAATCATTCTGCCTCTTATAATCTTTCAATATTTGGCTGTCGTTACAGATCTACACCTAAACAAACTACTTCCAAAGTTGTATTTTTAATGAAATCTTTAATTGCAATATATTATGCTATTGAATATTTTTTCTGTACATTATATATGTAGATTTTTTGTTAATTTAGTTTACACAACGAATTTATTCAACTGTAAAGAAGGTAGAAGAATAATTACTGTTCTTCTAGGCTAAGACCACCTATAGAATACCCTCGTCAGCCTTATCACAAAAGGACCTAACTGCATAGGCTTAAGATTTAAAGGACACTGTTAATGGAAGTGCAGCGTTGCAAAAATAATTTTATGCCAAACCTTACGAAAGCGCACGATCAATGTACATGTCTAGGCACATGCGCAATATAAATGTAATGAAATCGCTGTATGAAGAGGGTTAGTTTGCCTTAGTTTGTAAAAGCTAGTTTAGATAATTATTTTTTAAAAATGACACATGAAATAATCGCTGTTCATAATAATATTGGTGTAAAAACGTTTAAGACCTTTTATATTCATTTAATAAAATAACTAAGTACGTTATCATAGGTTGTTCTACCAATAAAGTCTCTTATTGAACTCGCATATCCATTAATTGAAAAGTGGCTTGTCTTATTGCACCTGTCAACATTAAGAGTGAAAAGCTTTAGCGGTCTCTAAGTTACGATCGGTGCAGACATCGGAAGGCTTGCTTCAACTTTAAAAGAAAATGCAGTTTTCGAATTGCTCCTGCAAACAAACGGAAAGTGAATGACAGTGACAGTTTTAAAAAAATTAGAGAAAGACATTACTTGGGGATAAGCATCCTTTCAACCAATCAGAATTCTGCTTACCGTGATAATAATGGTATGTCAACTATTGCACACTGTGCGCGCTTTCATAACTCAATGCTTCACTGTACCTCTCTGAGAAGCAAGGCCAAGTTCTGACTGAGGCATCACTGTTAAACCCAGCCCTCTCAAGCTGGGAGGGATTGGCGATGTTATTATACAGATATAAGGGGTTGACTGTGTGAAATAGAGTTTGTACTTTTTGTTTTGGCTTAAGGGTGAAGATCAAACAAATAAGAGCTGTTTAGCTTTCAAACGATGATAAAATTATCATAGGAAAATTTGCCCTTGTACTTTTTTGTCTTTAGCGTTCGTTACGCAAATTTGTTTAAAACTTAATCTCTCACTGATGCCCCATACACAGCACATCACAACATTTACTGGCCGAATAGTATAGTTTCTTCGCGTATACAAAATCCAATACCCCGAGTCACACGATTTTTTGAGGAAGGCTTCATCAATACCTGAAAAATGACAGTTTAAAAAATAATTGTATTATAAGTTATTGTATATATCTATACCAATTCAGATTGTTTTAATTGTAATACTAAAGCGTGGCCACTTATTTGGTATCTTGCAAAGGCTGAAGAGGGCAAGAATTTGGTAACCCTGTCGAACACGACTGCAACAGCTTTCCTAGAGACGGGCAGTGCAACGACTGTGTGTATCACTCCAGAAATCTTCGAAGGTAAGAACGCGAATCCGTTTACGGAACCAAATAATTCAAGAGATTTAATGCTTAAGCATTTCCAAATTATTCCAGTAACTATGGATTCATGCGAAAAAAAAAATTGAAACATTTTCTGTTTGAAATAAAAATGTTGGTCGACATCTTTTTTTTTTTTTTTGTTCCTCCGTTTAGCCATTTTAATGGACACATTTATTCTATTTGAAACAGAAAATATCTGTTCTCTGATCAAATTCAATATTTTACTATATCTTTTTTAAAGCCTCAAACGATCGTGTTTATATTTGTTTTTCGAAGAAATGCTTTTGACTCAGGGTCAAATTCTAAAAGAGGTACAGAAAGAAGGCAAAAGATTACAATTGTTAAGTTTGAAAAATCATTGTTTTAACCAATTCGACAACCCTTTTCAAATATTAGGAATAAATAATTCGAATCCTTTTGAAATTCTTAGATGTTCAAGACCTCCATGGCCAGTTAAGTTTCCTACCTATTGACGGCAGTTTTTTTTTTCTTTTTATGCTATTGTAAAAACTGAATTGCTCGTTCTCATGTATTTATTGTAAATTCATAATCGCCCATTGCTTCCTCTGTCTTACCTCTAGATAATAGATTGTGGAAGTAAGATAAAGAAAAAAAAAACATTCAAGGAGTAGAAAGTAATAACTGGCATCGCCTCTTTGTGAAATAACAAAAAAAAAGTTTTATCATTATTCGAGAACTTTGAATTTTTGCTGAAAATTGTGTCTCCGTTTTTAGTGAAATACTTTGCTGTATCTGTCGGCTAGGTAAATACGGTGTGGAGCTACCCCGAATCAACGATGCTTACGACGGAAAGCAATACAGATATTTTTATGGTTCATCTTCTTTTGTACAAAAGGTTAATCAGGTAAACCTCTATCGATTGATTTGCAAGACTTTTAACCTTTCTACCTATCATAATTCATGCGCCCAAAGAGCCTATTAACTATTTTTAAAATATTCCAACTTTCCAACAGTATCTGAATACTTATCTCAATAATTATGTCCATATGTTTTCTAAAGTTATTACAAAATTTGATTATTATGCCTTAAATATGTAAAAAATAATATCATATAAATACCTGCCGTATTATTTACTGCTACCTTAAGCAATGTATATTTTTAAGTGTCGATAACCTGTCTCCGATATTATGTACAATAGTATTCA
>BLXT01008132.1:620306-633798 GCA_019648995.1 Plakobranchus ocellatus
TTTTTTTTTTTTTTTTTTTTTGTGACACCAAGATTTTCAAAAACTAGTAGAAACTATAACGTACAAAATGTGAAATCAGCAGCTTTAACCGGCAAACGATCTGTTATTGAACAGGATGCCCTGAATGTTTTCTGCTTTAGACGTTTGTAAATTCTATAATAAGGATGGATCTAGAAAGATCAGATTTGAGGCAATGGCAGTATAATAAAAAATCGATACAAATTAGATTATCCCTTAAAATAAAACCTCTAGATTAAAAATTAACAAATTATCAAATTTTGCACAAAAAGGAAGAAATAAAAGAAAAAAAATGGTTTATGAACGTCCATATGAACTTATTTGAAGAGGACAAATATATTAACACCAAAACCAGTCTGATAGACACTCCAGATTACTGAAAATATTAAAGAGAAAATCTTGCCTTGTACTTTCTTTATTTAATTCTGAAAGTTCGTTATTTCGAAAGAGGTGTGAAAGAATCTTTCACAGTGTAAAGAAAAAAAAAAGAATACTCATTGAAACTAAAACAAAAATCTCTTATTGACCCGTACAATCAAAAGGTGATCTTATTTAGATGTATACGCCAAAAGTCTGGAACAGACAACTGCGATCATATTACTCCACTCAAACTAGTTCTTTTCTCAGTCAACTTAATAAAGTTGTTATTGCTACCCTTGCCTGTTTCTCATGACTTAAGACTTTCAATAAAAGTTATTCTCTATCTACCTCTACTGCGATTCCCTTCAATCTTTCAAGTAATTGCTAGGTGTTCTAAACCCTTGTGTCGGCAAACGTAGCCTGAACTGTAGTTGCCTCTGACTTATGGTTTTAGTTGGTGATCACTAAGATTAGCCTTTTTCAGTAGAAATTCGTTGGACTTTTTTCTGTCTATATCCTTATCATTCTTCTGATGAATCACATCTCTACTGCTTCTATTTTCTTTGTTTCCTTGTTTATTGTCCGATTCTCACTACCATACATAAGCAGTGACCATATATATGTATTATTTTCATTACCCTTATTTTGGTTTTCATACTTACGTTTCTGTTTGCTAGTAGTATTGCTTTCGTTTTCTGGAACGTATCTTTGGCTATAGCTATTCTTTCACTTATTTCACTTGTGAATCTGCCATCTGATGTTATCAGGTAACCTAGATATTTAATTTTTGTAACTTGTTTGATTTGTTCGCTTTTGCTAACGAGATTGCATATGAGGCTATATGATTTCTTTGAGATGACCATACAGTCCGTTTTCTTTACATTCAAAGACGGGCCCATTCTTTCCCTCTCTAATACTACAGTATCTAGAAGTTTTTGGAGTTGCTCGCCAAATTTTCCAATTAAAACTGTAAGGTTATTAAGATTCTCTGCATTAATTTTTAAGCCTGAAATATTATCAAGATTCCCTAAGGTTATTTCACTATACAGATTAAAAAGATCCCTGCCTTACACTTCTTTTGATGGATTTGTAATCGCTATGTTCTCCTTCAATTCTTGCAGGTGCAGTTTGATCCCAGTATGAATTACTAATTGCTCTAAGATCTTTCCCATCGATGTCTAATTTTTCTAGCACACTAAACAGCTCTACATGTTTTACTTTGTTGAAGGCCTTAAATAATCTATGAAACAGAGGTGGATATCTTTTTGCATTTCTATACAGGTTTCCATAACCAAGCTGTTATTGAGATATTTCTGATCTTAGACTGTTGCACATTCATTGCATCAAAACACGTAACATGAGTTCCGAAAAATGGCTCATTAAACTGGTTGTTCAATGAAGTTCACATTCTGTTGCTCCTGGTGTTTTGGGCAGTTCTATAAAAACATATTTATCTTCTCAAATGGCACCACTATTGTATATTGCAATAAGAAGTTGTGTTGTCAGATCTGATCTATACCTATATTATCTAATGCTTTAATTATTTCTACTGGTATGTTATCTGATCCTTTGGATTTTCCATTTTTCATTCTTTTTATTGCTGCTTCTACCTCTTCTTTAAAGATAGTTGGGTCTTCTATGTTTTCTTTATTTCGGATCTTTTGCACCTATCATCTTTGAAAAGATCTTCAACATATTCTGACCATCTGTTAAATATTTCCTTCTTTTCCATTAACATTGTTCCGTCTTTTGATTTGATGGAGACAGGGCTAATGCATTTTGATTTTCTTACCACTGGTGTCTTTAATTTTAGCATGCATGAGTTTGTTATCTATATATAGCTTTTGCTCTTTTTTCTCACATTATTGATTAATCCATTCTCCTTTCGCTGCAGTACATTTTATTTGATTTTTTTTTTTTTGGTTCAGTTTTTTTGTATTTGCCTCTTACATTATTTTTTTATTAGCGCCTTTCTTCCATCAAATTAAGTATATCTTTGAATATTCATCTCTTTTGCTCTTTTCATCTTTTTTGGAAACGTTTTTCTCCATGACTTCATTACGTGAGTTTTTTTTTTTATTTCTGACCATAGTTCTTCTATTTCTAAGAAGTTTTTCAGAGTGTTATATTTGTTATGCACAGCTTGACATATTTATTTATATATTTTGATATAATATATTCATATACATATACTTTGATATAATAATCTTACACATTTGACTTTTAAGGCTGATTCTTGAACATAACATAAATAAAGGAAGTTACCTTGCTGTTTATTATTGCACAATGTGGTAAAAAATAATCCTTTCTTTATCATCTTCATTTTATTCTATTTCTGTTAAGGTGTGGTTTTGTGCGGCCTAGTGGCAAACACGCCCGATGTCCATTCATCCATGGTAGTTCTGGATGCTGAGACGTTCCAAGAAATTGGCAGGGCAACTTTACCAAAGGAGATCAGGATGAGTTACGCCTTCCATGGCAATTTCACTGAGAAGTTCGTTTAAGGCCTACCTTCATTTTGGATCATCATTCAGTGAGATGGAATATCTGAAGATTTTAACTTTCTAGACCTTTTTACGATGAGAGAAGTCGGCGTGCATTTATCATGAAATACCCCTTGTAGTCTTTTTATAATAAAGTTATTGTACTGCTGATTTTTTCATAGTTACGTCCTATCGAATGCGAATACGCATGAAATTGTAAATTTCTGATATATTACATTGCAACCACAGTCCCGTTGCAGAAGTTTCAAGATGTTACAGACAGGAATACTGCTTTTTTAAACTATTTATTTAAAGGAAATTTTTATTAAGCTTCCGTCATTTAAACAGTAAAATGATAGTATTATCTTATTTGTTGGAAAAGAGCTAATATTTCCTTTTCGCACTACTCTTATGGGGATGTAATATTACTACTACAGCTACTACTATGCATAATACTCAATCAAATTATTATAAATGCTACTCATAAACTATTTCTACAAATCTATACTATATATATTTGTTTACTTTGAATTTAATGTCACGTAAAATTCCTGAACCACAGAACAGAATAACTTTACATTTTTTTAATAAAAGATTACCTGTGGAAAGGTGCACTGATATGTCTAGAAGTCCAAATTCTACACCCTTCTGCTTTTTTTTTTTTTCGATCAGCCACGTTGCTAAAAAGGTTTATATTGTTTACATTGAGATCATAAAGATAAACTAATCACTAGCTTTTATTCTGGGCTGTATTAGAAGCAAAAGTCTAGATTTTAGCTTAGATATCTTAACCAAGGCATCACTGTCTAGAATTTAGATCTAGATAGGCCTGATTAGGCTTACAGATATAGATTGACCTTATTATAGCTTTAAATTTACGAGAGTAAGATAAATCTATAGAGTTAGATAAGGGAATACCTCGGCATCTCATTTTATTTCATGCGGCGCGCCCGTTAATCAGATCTAGATTCTAGGGTTCCCTTAGCTCTAAATGTTTAAACAGCATATCATGTCAACATTTCGATTATTTGTACTATAACTACTCTCTCTCTCTCTCTCTCTCTCTCTCTCTCTCTCTCTCTCTCTCTCTCTTTGTTTAATTGCTTAGTTTGAGTAACTATTTTTGTCTCTATTTCAAAACAGAATTTTGACCTTTTGATGTTGATATTCATTTGTGAATTTAATTATGATTTATTAACGGCCTAATGAAACGTGCCTTGTGTCTATTCTGTAACCGTTGTGAAATAAAAATGAATCAATGAATCTCTCTCTTTCTCTCTTTCTTTCCTTTGAATTACACTTGAACGGGTTATACAGCAACTAATTTGAAAAATATTGTATATTCTTTAAAAAAATTACCACGACCATTCCATTGTTCTAAGAAAGACAGAAATCCAAATCTTATTTTAAAAATCATATGATAGTATTACTACTACTACTACTACTACTGCTGCTGCTGCTGCTGCTGCTGCTGCTGATGGCGGCAGTGGGGCGGCGGCGACGACAAGGACGAAATATTGGTGCTGATTGCAATACCACTAAGTGTTAATGCCATTTTAAGAAAACATTATCGATGAGTCATTATTCATGAAGGTGGATAGAATACACCGCATCGAAAAAAATCATATGTTTTTTTCCTGTCAGCCTTTTAACTTTTTTGCACACATTAATTCTCTTTCAAAGAACTAAAATCTAAATTTGCAGAAAATTATTCTTTTATCGAAGGCAAGGAAATACAAGAATTGAAATCGATAACTTATAATAACTACAAAACGCTAGGAGAACCATATGGACAGGAAAAACGTTCAATAAATTGGTAGTAACCTGATTCGCGATGTAGCATAGTTATGTTTATCATATGACTGTCTACATTAAAGCATGCTTTTCTATTTCACTTATTCCTTTTTGCTTATTGTGAGACTACATTTACAAGATAAAGAAAGATTTCTTCAAATTTATGAGATTAATTGATAACGGCAGAGGCTGAATATCTCTGAGGATCTGTTTTGTCAAGAAGACCTCGCAATAAGTGAAAGGCATACTTTCTGTCTTTTTTATTACTGATTTTAAAAATAGAATAAGCAAAATGTGAAAGATAAAGGAAAAATATAAGTTTATACTAACAGTAGGTTTACTCTTTGGCTGTCTACATGATTTATTAAAAAGAATATACTGATTTTACGTTTCGACATTTATAAAAAGTACTGTAACTTTCTTCTATACGTTAAAGAGTCAAAGATGATACGTTCTAATCAACGTCTTCTAGTCACTTTTTTCCCCTTCAAATTTGTGGTTTTCGTCCTTGTGGAGGCCTTTGAAAGATGAGGAAAGTGAGGACGGGGAAAGTCCAACGAAATGGTACTGATAGATGCAATCTTGACAGATCTGTCCAACGAAACGGTACCGATAGAAACAACCTTGGCAGATCTTTTACCTAAATCATAAGGCGGAGGCAATTACAACTTCTGACACAATAGTTTAAAACATTTAGCAATCATTGGAGAGATTGAATTAAACGCAGTGTAGGCAGACAGAGAATAACTAACATTAAAGATTTTGATTCGAGAGCAATAATAGATAATAGTAGCAACAATAGCCTAAAAAAAGATTTGAAATCAGGTTTGAGTGTAGGCCCATGATCGCAATGTCTGCTCCAGAAAAGGCATTTAAAGTAGAATGCGAGCTATGATCTTACTCCAATGTGAAATATAAAAAAAACGAATTAAATGCTCATATTAGGCATTATAAGATCTACAAGGTATTCGGTCTCATAAAGAATACAGGAAGCGTGTATTTAAAAAAAAATTACGGCGTAATGTCGAGACAGCCCTCTTTTATGCCTAATTTTCACATGTATAGCATTTCTTTTTTTTTTCTGAATAAAACTTGCAAGCATATTCCTATATTGCCTTTCGATGTATTCGTTGCAAATAGTATGTTAAAATATGTTTAAAAATATAAAAGACATTATTAAAAGCATAGTGTTTTGATCAGAACTAAATCTTGGGTTTAGCCTGTGCCTGTCTATGAAAAGTATTAAAAAGATCAAACAAAGCCTAATACGCTATCTACATTTAGTAGTTTAAAACTCCTTTCTATTTGTTTGAATGCTTCAGGTGATCAATTCCAAGTATTGTTAAATTCTTCCTCTGGATATCTTTTTTTTTTTACTCATAATTTGCGATTTCAACCACACCATGTGGTAACTAAGCTGAAGTGATATTACATAAAAAGTAAGTGGATAACTTTATTCAATCGTATTTGGAGCACTTGGTCTCACATAAAGGAACCCCGCCGCAATGTTGCAACAGCCTGTTAAAAACTCATTTCTTACAATTAGTGTGTCCTTTTTATTTGCTTTGCTTAATAAAAGTCTCGTAGGAGATGAGCATATTCTCAAAGTATTATATGGCCTTCCGACGTGAACGATTCTGATAAAAAAAGGGGATATAGCATGATAATGTGTTCAAAACCTAGTGTTGCGATGAAACAGTTGGAATTATGGCATGTCTTTTATAAATGTCATTGGAATATTAATACAATCCTTAGACTGCCGGCAGTTATTTGAGTTTTCAGCTTTCTACTTTCGTTTGGAGGCCGCAAGCGATCGATTCCAGGGTAAGCAATCATCGTTTTTGACCAGTTTTTGAGCTCCAAAATTTGTGGTTTTTGCCCTTGTTAAGGACGAAAACCTATATAAAAAAAAAAAGAATCCCAGTGCCACCAAGGCCCTCTAGAACAGAGATTGATAAAAGAATGGATCCAGGTAAAAGTAAATTGAATCCTACTCACGTACAATATGTTATAGTTTAAGTATAGATAGTTATTTGAACTGTACACCGAACGCCTTAAATATTTGCTAGACTATCAATTTGCCTTTCAATATTAATTCTCATCGCATCTTTTTTTTCACGATGAACATATCACGTAGCTAAAAATGTTAGATATATAATTTAAAATAAAATTATAAGGGAAACAGAAAAAGCACAAAAACAACTCTGTAAATACTAACTTGCATCCTACAAAGTGATCCATGTATTCCCTTGAAATACGAGCTATAATCCAAGAAATGTATATTAGTCAACGGAGAGAAACAATAAGCTATATAAGTAATTTACCATTCCTTTTAAGATCTTTGGTCTTATGAATCCTTTCACAGCCTAGGCTCTTAAGGGATTAACAAAACAAAAAAAACAATCTTGGTTTCAGCGCTTTAATAAGATTTCTTTTTTTTTCAATAATCAAGTTTTTCCAACAAAAAAAAAAACAATCTTGGTTTCAGCTCTTTCATAAGATTTCTTTTTTTTTCAAATCAAGTTTTTCCTTTATTGTATTTTTTTTCTTTAGAGAATCGAATTCATTTATGGACAGGAAAGTTTGCTTATGAAGTTCGTTAACGAGTTTTCAAAATGACTTTCGAAAGTTTCATAAATGCGTCAAATTTTTCTCAAAGAATCTCGGAAATTTAATCATCTTAAACTAAAATAGTGTTACATGATACAACTGTGGATGAGATAGTATTGCTAAATCCTTGAAATGTGTTTTGCTTTGAATGAGCTAGGTGGCTCAAATAATTTCAATATAAAAAATGTTTCCACGCACGATGCAATTTTTGAAACATTCTTATTCGAATGTTGTTTCTCATATGATTATGGGGGAATTAAGGTCACTTTGAATAAAATCATTATTAGTTTCATTGCAGGAGGATTATTTGAAAATGTAATAATTAAAACCTGAGAACACATTTTAAAGAAATATTGTGGTTTCAATGTGTTTCATGTCTTCTGTCTGTTATTGTTTTAAAGTGGGACACCCTAATGCTTTGAATATTGGAATATCCTTGACCAGCTTAAATAATATCGATTTGTTTTCAAATTCCTTAGGTTAAAGCACAATTGAAAATATGTCACCAGGGATATAAGACAATATACTATAATAATGTGACATGACATACCATGTGTGTGAGTTTTTGCTACCTACAAAAGTATCCGCAAACCCCTAATCATGTTGATGAATTTATTTCCAGAGCAACATACGTACGTCCGTAAGTCAAATAATTTCAATATAAAAGGTATTTATTATACACAATGCAAATTTTTGAAACATTACGATTTGAATGCAGTTTCTAAAATTCATATGATTACGGGGGAGTTAAGGTCGCTTCGAACAAGACTGTATTTTTCTTGCAGGAGGATTATCTGATCACGTAATAATTAAAATTTTGTGAACAAATTTAATAAAAACATTGTGGTTTTAATGTGTTTCATGTTTCCTGTGTGTTAATGCTTTGAATAGCAGACAGCTTTGGTGTCTTACATCATATCGTTTCGTTTTTAGGTTCCTTAAGTTGAAGCGAAAATTGAAAACACATCACCAGGGACATAAGACAATAATACTATAATGATGTGACATGACATGCCATGTCCGTGAGTTACTGCTACCAACAAAAGTATCCGTAAATCTTAAAATCATGTTGATGAATTTATTTCCAGCTTTCCATTAAAGTCCGGAAGTCAATAGTTTTCATTTGTCTCCTAGAAACCTATTTTCGTACAAGTTATAATGACGAAGGTGTTAGAGACAATTCCAATAACAGCAACAACCAGAATGACGTAGCTTACACACTTGGTATTATGCTGCTAAAACAAAATATAAAAAAGGGACTGTCTAAAGAATATAATATATTTTATTGATATCTTACATTAAATGGTTATGTAAACGCAGCGACAAGTGGGTGTAGTTACTAATACTTTCGCCTTATTCAATATCGTGCTATTTCTGCTTTTTGTGTGCGAACTAAACCCATGAAAGTCAATTAATTACATTGCTATGAGATGGAACACTTTCTGAACAGAAAATGGTGTGTACTTAATAATATTTTTTTTAAACATCCTCATTTGATTTCTAATTCTAAAAGCAAGCGATATATTATCGTCATTTGAAGGTTTAAGCGATGCTTATTAAGTTGGGTCCTTCAAGCTTCAAACAATCGTACCATTCCCCATTCCTTGCGCTGTACTAGGCAAATCATCACATTTTACAGACATAAATGAAAACCTTTCATCCTTGCAATTTTTGTAAAATTCTTATTTCTAATCAATAGTTATTGAAAAGATATCTGGGTTAACCTTTTGCCAAACAGTGCCCAAAAGACACGCCCAAATGTAAATAAAGATGAAAAGATTCGCACTAGAATTCAGTTGAGTCAAAAAGGCAGAGGCCAGGTGACACACGAGACTTATTCTTCCGAGGGCTCGAGCAGTTATAAACTTTGGTTCGAAATGTGGCACCAGGGTTGGCGGCGAGCAAGCCAAATAATATTACAGACGAAAAAAATTGAATTTTGCTCGCAATGCTTTAAAGTGCCTCACAATCTCTTATTTTTACGAAAGGGTGACAACCTCACTCTGCACTGATGCTGTGTTTTAGGTTCCTGAAAAAGACAAAAAAGACAAAAACAAAACAAAAAAAAAGCTATTAACACCCGTGGGTCATTACTTTAATAAATGTAAACATTTTCGGTGTTTTGGAGATTTTAAAAAGGGAAATAATCATGTTATAAAGTCCACGAACATGTTAAGTGGAGGATAAAACATGAAGAACAGACTTTTCATATGCAATACAAATTTCGTGAGAAAAAAAAAATTGCCAAAAGAAGGGGGGACGGCTCAAAACGAAATATTTGGATCACCTATCCAAAACCATCTCTACTAAGCATTTCATGTCGAATGAAACGGCAGTTTTTGCACGGTTCGTCTTGCCTTTGCAGCTCGACGGGGTGAGTTTGGCATAAGCTTTTTGAACGGTTTGAACGGATAACTGTACATTTAAAAAAAGTGTATTTAAAAAATCACATTTTACAATCTTTCTTCCTGGTGGCTTTGTAGGGTATAATGTTTTTGGTGTATACTTCTTAAAAAAAATTCACTGTCTGACAACGGCTTGAGCTTGAATACCATAAAAATAGTGAAAACCGCACTAAACTTAGACAGTCCTTTCCTTCTGTCAATGAGATTTTCATAATTCTCATTTATAATCATCAGTCCACAACCTTCAGAACATTGCCATAGAATTATTATTTATAACTTTTTACTACTCTTACTGCTGCTGCTTCCACTACCATCATTTCACCGTCATCAGCATCAGTATCAGCTGCCCAGTCCTTTACAAAAAAAAAATTGCCTCCCGAAAATCATTCTGCTTCTCATTATCACTCAATATTTTGGCTGTCATTACAGATCTATACCAAAACAAACTACTAACGCAGTTGTATTTTTAATGAAATTTTTAATTGCAATATATCATCCTATTGAATTTTTTTTGTATGTATTACATATGTTTTTTTTATAATTTTGTCCACGTGAGGAATTTTTATTCAACTTAAAGAACGTAGACGAACAATCACTGTTCTTCTAGGATTAGGTTCCCTATAGATTTAGCCCGTCAGCCTAATCACAGAAGGACCTTACTGCATGAAACTGTTAATGGAAGTACAGCGTTGCAAAAATAAGTTGATGCCAAATTTTAAGAAAGCGTATGATCAATTTACATATATAGACACATACGCACTATAATTGATGTCATTAAATCGCTGTATGAAGAGGTTTAGTTTGTTTTAACAATTTAAAGATGTGAAAGCTAATTTAGAGAATTACATAAAAAAATTACAATTGAAATTCATCATAATTTCGGTGTAAAAACATTCAGACATTTTATATTCATTTATTAAAATAATTTGTACCACCAGTAAAGTTTCGTGTTGAACTATTGTATCCATTAATTGGAAAGTGGCTTGTAGAATAGATTTAAGCTATTGCACTTGTCGATGTTTAGAATAAAAAGTTTTAGCGGTCTCTAAGTTACGATCGATGCAGACATCGGAAGGCTTGCTCCAGCTATAAAAGAAAATGCAGTTTTCGAATAGCTCCTACAAACAAGATAAGGGTGAATAACAGTTAAAAAGAAAAAGTAGAGAAAGACATCACTTGGGGATAAGCATCCTTTCAACCAATCAGAATTCTGCTTACTGTGATAATAATGGTATGCCACGATTGCACACTGTGCGTCTTTCCATAACTCAATGCTTCACTGTATCTGTCCGAGAGGCAAGGCCAAGTTCTGATTGACAAGCATTACTGTTTAACCCCGCCTCCTCAAGTCGGGAGGGGATTGGCGATGTTATTATACAGATATAAGGGGTTGAATGTGTGAGAGAGAGTTAATAGTTTTTGTTTTGGCTTTAGAATAGAGATCAGAAAAATTGAGAGCTGTTTAGCATTCAAAATATAATAATATTATCAAAAGAAAATTTGCCTTTGTACTTTTTTTCTCTTTAGTGTTCGCTACGCAAATTTGTTTAAAACTTAACCTCTCACTGACGCCCCGTACACAGCACATTACAATATGAATTATTTGAATATTTCATTATACTGTTTTAAAGCCTCTTAGGATCGGGTTGTTTTTTTGTTATTTTTTTTTTCGAAGAAATGTTTTTGATTCGGAATGAAATTGTTAAAGAGGTACAGAAAGGAGGCAAAGATTACAATTGTTAAGTTTGAAAAATCATTGTTTTAACCAATTCGACGACCCTTTTCAAGTATTATGAATAAATAATTTGAATCCCTTTGCATTTCAATTTTTTAGATGTTCAAGACCTCTAGTTTCCTACCCATTGACGGCAGGTTTTTTTCTTCTTAGCTGATCTTGTCCAACATATCTCATTCGATACTTTTCCACTCACGAGAATATGCTAATGTAAAAACTGAATTGCTCGATCTATGTATTTATTGTAAAATCATAATCTCCCATTGCTTCCTCTGTATTACTTCAAGAAAATAAATTGTGAAAATACGATAAAGAAAAAAAAATTCAAGGAGTATAAAATAATGACTGGCATTGCCTGTTTGTGGAATAACAAGGAAAAAAAAAAGTTTTATTTGCAATTCGAGAACTATGATGATTTGCAGAAATTATGTCTCCATTTTTAGTGAAATAACTTTCTCTGTCTGTTGGCTAATTTAGGTGAATACGGTGTGGAGCTGCCCCGAATCAACGATGCCTACGACGGAAAGAAATACAGTTATTGTTATGATTCATCTTCATTTGTACAAAAGGTTAACCAGGTTGTCTATTGATTGATTTGAAACACTTTTAACCTTTCTGCCTATCGTACTTCATGCGCCCAAAGAACATGTCAACTATTTTTAAAATATTCCAACTTTCCAACATTATCTTCATTCTTATCTCAATAATTACGTGCATATATTTTCTAAAGTTATTATAAAATTTGTCAGCAGAGTGCGCCATCAGTAGCAGCAAGAGTAACAGTCCAATCCTTTCTGAAAAGAAGACAAGCTTGAGAACATAGATGAAAACTTCAACTTTCCTAACTAATGTGCCTATATATATAATTATATATGTGTGTGTGTGTATATATATATATATATATATATATATATATATATATATATATATATATATATATGTATGTATGTATGTATGTATGTATGTGATTTATTATTATTTTATACATGACAACGCCAGAAGTCCTTTCTATGCTTTAGTGATTCTAGCGAGCTTCTTTTAAGTCCAAAGACAGACAAACAGTGTTAAGTGATAAGGCACATCAGATAAGGATGTAGGTAAAAATGATGCGAAGAAAAGTTCTTTCTATTTGCAATATTGCAGTCAGTTTGTACTTTATTGAAGCCAAAGATACGCAAATGCAATGATTGCGTGAATGAAGAACAAAAGAAATGAAAAGATAAAACCAGAATACGATAAGCCTAAACATTAAAAATAAAAACCAAAACCCCAGTCAGAAGCGATCAGATAGCCTCTAAAAATAAACCATACAACCACGGTTTTACGCACAATACATGCATAAGAAATACATAACAAAGTGTTATACTAAGAATTATATCCTGTACTAAACACTCATAATGCAACCAGGAAAAACATTTAAGAATTAAATGAATGGCTCACATTTTTAAAGGATAGAAAGGCAAAAATATTGATGACATCTGCTTCTGAGTCTTAACCGATTAATCAGGAAATATTATAGTTAGCATTACAGCGTATCATAATTAAATGGTTGCTCATCTATAAAACCTCAATGAAACGTTCACAGCAACCAGGCATGTCCTGTTCTGTGACAAATACCTATGCCAATTACTAAGATTAAAATTTAACGAAATTCCTTTAGCCTGGAAAGCTTAATATAAGAGCATTGATATTGATTATACATTTAAAAAGTGTGCGGAAACCACTTACATTAACCACCCTTGGTCAAGGCTCATAAAAAAAAAAATTGCAAAAGATGAAAAGATTAGCACAACAATAATACACTTCAAATTCCTATTACTGCACTGGGGTAGCATGTGCATTTAAAATTAGTCATAGTTTAGTTTGTGTAGCACTCACTATTTTAACTGTCTAGTACAAAGGCGAATCAACAATTTAATGAAGGCTACGTCTGCCAAAGATACACATACAAAATAAAAAAAAAATCTCTGAGTGAAGCAGCATCATAATTGATATAAATTAATCAATCACCAACTGAAAACTAATGAAGACAAACTCGCTTATAGATTTCTTCCATAAACATACTAGAGAACCATTTTATCAATCTT